>GL380061.1:188115-203180 GCA_000143925.2 Caenorhabditis brenneri
TAGCATATTCCAATACCCCTTTTTATAAAACAAATATGCCCCTTTTTTTTTACAGATTGTTTTTTTTTGTTTTAAAGAATGAATGATGGGGAGAAAGAGGGGTTCTTTAGCCGGGAGGCCCAGGGAAAATCTCTCCCCCTTTTTTTTTTTTCTTTCCCGAGTTTTTCTTTCCCTTTTTCCCCATTTTTAGAATTTTAAAACTCCTGTTTTTTTCCCCATTTCTTTACACATTTTTGGGGTTGTTGTTTTTGCACCCAGATGGAAGAAAAAGTAAGGAAAAAGTGTTGGATATGTTTTGTTTGGAAACATCCCTTTCCAAGGAAAATTGAATGAAAAAATATGGAAAAAATACCGTTGAAATATAAACCTTTTTTTCTCGGTTTTTCTCTATTGCACACTTTTCTTTTTCTTTCACTTTGCCGCTTCGCAACCCGCGCGCAATAAAAAAGCAAAATTTTATTATTCCGGGCATCGGAGCGTCCAAGAAAGTATGCTTCTATTTTCATAGCTTTCAACTGTTTGTTCCTTAGATTTTTATGAATCAGTAGAACTGAAATCATCAATGTTTTCGAATGTGAGTTGTGACGTACAAACTATATAATCCCAGAGCTCATTAGGCAGTCTATCAATTCCATTCTGAGAATTAGTGCTTGTACTTTTGTGATAAATTCTTTCTTGTCGTCATAATTAAACTGAATTCCTAATTCTGAGAATTTGTTGCTATACTTCCTTCTTGAAACTGAATTGGTTTGGATTTTTGTAAAATAATTTTATATCCAACTGTCATGTAGTTTCCCAAAGATCATCCCCAAAGATTCTGAAAACCTCGATGTTTTCCCAACTAGCTCCAAAGTTCTGATACCGAATCGTACGATCGAGAAAACCGAAGCTCCAAACAAGTTGTTTTCGATCAGCCACCATGCAAACAGATTCTCTAATTAGTATCACAGAAACTCAAAATTAAGAACTCGTGAAGCATAACGACTTCAGTTTTCAGTCGAAAACAAATGTGTTTACAACTAAATGATACCCGATAACTATATTCTCATTCCCTTGTTTACTCATCTTTCTTCTGCAAAAAACAAAAATAAAATGAGGTCTCAAGTGTGAATTTCACACGATCCACTTGTCAAAAGCTTCTTGTTTTTTTATTGAACGATCTTGTTTATTCTGATGTTTTGGAGATGAATATTCACTTTTTGTTTGCTAGGAATCGAAGTTATAGAACCTCTAATACAACGGCAAGTCAAACTTGATCATGACAAGCTAACACTTTTCGATTTACCGGAACACCTCAAAATCAGATTGACACTTATCACTTTTTGACATTTCATCTTCATTATTTCCGTCAAAACTCTTCAAAATTCCTTCACATTGACTGGAAGAAAGACACCAAGAGTCGAAAAGTTTAAAATATATAAATTTCGGAATGAATGAATAGAATAAGTGGGTCTTTAGAGGACTCCCCCTACCCTCCTCCAAGATGTGATCAATGTGTCATTCAAATGAGAAGAAGAGGAGCACAAGAAGAAATGAAGGGTGGAAGAAGAAGAAGAAAAGAAGAATTGTTACAAATAAATCTATTCGGATTTCTATTTCTATTCGAGACCTAGTTGTGTCATTGTTCTATATGAATTTTTGTCACGTTTTACCACTTCAGTCCTTTTTTTTTTGGAACTTTTTGAGTGGAAAGGCACCGTGAGCCTCAATTTTTCGCACGGAATGGGCTCCAGATCGTAGGACCGTAGAACGTAGAATGGTGGTTTCAAGACATTTAATTGAATACAGGATTTCAAGGGATAGTCATCAAAAAATCCTCTAAAAACTTCTATTGGAGCATTTTGACCATGAATATGATTCCAGCCTCCGCAAGCTATGCTTAATAAAAAACGATTTCTGTGTCTGATCTCAGTTATTATATGGGTTGAAGATGTTGTATTTCAGTTTTAGCGAGCCTCGGTAACTCAATTGGGATCCAAGTTACAAGAGCACAGGCAGCTGCAAAGACTATTTTCGGTATTTTTGAGTGGTTCTTTGAATTGAAGATTTTTCGAATTTATCAATGAACTGATGAACACAACAATTGAAGTCAATATGGTCATAATACCATCATTATACGTTCTCTTTTCTCCCTCTCATTCTACTATTTTCCGTTTATTTATATACTATATCAACTACTTATACAGAGATGGTGGAGACACCCTCTTTCTCTTTCCTCTTCCTTTACCCCCATATCACTATGTGTTCCTCTTATTCCTCTAAATGTATGCATACAATCACAGGGAAGAGGAGTCCCTTTCTCGTTCCGTTTTGGCGGAACGTATAGGTATACCTATACCTCTTTTTATTTCTTTTTATTGATATAAAAAGGGCATCGAAGGTATAAAAACGAGTATCATCATCGTCATCGATGATCATCGATTATTCCTTTTCTTCCGTAGCTTTTTGTTGGAGTTTTACTCGAAACACTGTACAGTTCTATAGAACTCATGACTCGCATTGTTGTCTTGTGATCTAACTTTCGTATCTTGACTAGTTTTTCCACAGTATCTCAGACTTCCATCATCAGAAATGAGAAATACAGCTTCATCTTGACTGGTGAATCCGTACACTCATAACTTACTGACCTCATTCCTGTTCCTTTTTAGATTAAACTTCTGGTGCTCCATCTATATTTCATGTTCTTTCTGACCTGTCTCTTCGAATGTCATCTCGAACTTTTCACACGTGCTATGCTCTGTTTTTGTCTCTTCTGTCTCTATTTCGATAGCACATACCATGAAATATCGAATTGAAGTTCACACCAGATTCATTTTAACGGTCACCGCACATCACAACACCAATCACTCATTCTTCCCTTTTTTCTAACTTCTTTCATTCCCATTCTCACTCATTTCGCTTGAACGAAACACGCGAGATGAAGATGAAAAAATGAGTGAAAACTGTGATGGGAACCAAAAAAAGTGGAATAGGAGAATCGTGATTCTCTAGGTCATTTATTTTTGTAGAAGCATTTGAATTATGTTTCTTTAGAAGCCTTAATCAGGTTTGTGAACTAAATTGTGCCTTTGTCTTAACAACAAATGTGTATCAAAATTTCGTTGGATTGACTCACTGAGAATGTTTTAAGGAGATTGTAATCAGTTCACTGGTACTCGATACTTTGCATCAAACAGAAAAAAAACAGTATTCACCTGTACATATCTTTCTACATTCGTCCTTTCTTTTTTTACTCTCCTATCTCATGCACCAACGGCTGTCTTCGGTGTGATGGGAGGTGTCTGTCTCTCGCCTCACACATGCGCGCATCCATACGGCACCGGCGCAAAAAAGTGTCAAAAACGATTTATTATCTTCTCATTCGGGCGGTCCATTCTTTGCTTTTTTCCATATTCCTTCCTCTCTTGGGTTCAGCCAACGAAATGATGACTGTTTTATGGTTTATTCTGGTTTCGAGCATTTTATTATTCTGTACTATCGTTATTTCATTAGGTCACCTGTAAGGGAATTCCATTTTTACATATCTTTTAGCCCATATTATCGAAGCCTTCTCTCATTGAAATGAAAATTGGTGGTTTATAGACAGTTGCATATTTAATTTACTTTGATGAGACTGTTATATGAGAGTTAGTAACACCCGCATTCTTATTGTCGAGCTCAACAAACTGTTTATCACTCCTAAGTGTTTTTTTACCAAATGAGTATTTTTCCAAAAGCTCATCAATCATGCATCCCCACTAATTATCTTCTTCTTTGATCGAAAACTTCAAAAAGAGCCAATTCTCTACCGGCGACTTTTGATCTCCCGCATCTCATTCAACACCTCTATTAGATTAGAAAATATCCTTCCCTCTTGGGACCCTAACCTCTGAATGATAACATCTTTAGTACCGATGTATCATAACACCTGTCACCCAGAGACACACACATATATAGTCCCTTCTCGACTGGGTACATAAACACATGCGGTAAGAAACTAGACTCCGCCCCCTTCTTTTCTTGTTTCTGCGTCTCTTCATCTCTTTTATCTCTATCGAAATGAGGGAGAGATCCCTGTAGCTTTTGGTAGAGAGAATACACGGGTTTGACTGATTTCATGTTGGTTCCGGCCAACGCCCCAATAATAGTTTAGTTCCACTTTTGTTTCATTCCTTCTTCCTTTTTTTCAATTTCATTCTCACTCCTCCAGTGACTCATTTGTTGTACGATGTACACATTTTGATGTTCACATTGAATATTAAAATTTCCTTTTTGTTTAATAATCAGTTCATGATTTTGAACGAGTTTCTTAAATTGAGAATTTCGTTTCAAAATTGTTGTTTTCCTACTTGCTGCCAGTTCTATTTCCTTGAAATAAACTACTGATATCCCTCTTGTGTAGTTTATCTGAAATGCTAGAATTTTTCTCTAAGAACGAAATGATTCTAGTTCAAATGGTTTCATAATTGAATTATTTCGCTCAATCTCATGATAAATTTCTTTGAGTTCTATTTTTGCCAACCCTTCCCTGCCCTTATCCATCTCTTACTCTCTCTCTCTCTCCAAAGATCTTCCTTGAACTTTGGCTGTTCCTAAACCCATTAGTTGCCACTCATTCCATCACTTTGCCGCCATTACCGGTATAATGACAGAGACAAAACGGTCGTCTTCGGATACACATTCATCCCTCTATTACAAGGCCATATCAAATTAGCATAAACACACGTCCCGATCGTTACTATGCCCCATCTTATTCTTCTTCTATAAACGGGACGTCTTCTACTTTTGGGGCGGGATGAAGATTTTCGGAAGATTTCTATAATTGAATCAACATTACGACGTCCTTTTTGTGAAATGTGAAATGAAACGGTCAGATGTCGAGGAGCGGGAAAGGGGAGATACACGGGTGGAGGACCGGTCTAGTTTCTATGATGGTGATGGTGGTGATGGCTTTGGCAAAGTGATTGACATTTTTATTTGGAAGAAAAAAAGAAGGTTAGAGATCTGGTCTTTTTTTCACACTTGGCACTTAAACACACCCTTTTTGGCAAAGTGATTTGCTTACTTTTTCACACTTTTACTATATTCTTTTATTGTTGCTAGCTTCCTTTTTTATCTTGACTTTTACTCTTTTTTATCTTGGTTAATCTAAAATTTGCGGGATTTTCTTTCTTGAAATTTTTCTAAAAACGGTTTCGCAAAGCTCTTTCTAAATTTCCAATGCATTTCCAGATGAGCGAACGTGTTCGACGTCGTCGTCTCGAAGCTTCGGATCCTTTTGCTCCACAACTGACATCTTCTCGTCGAGCACAAGGTGGTCTTTCACCTGCTTCAAGAATTCGAATCGCAGCCGATGCTCATCGACATTCAACTTCTGATGATGATAGTGGATGTGCATTGGATGAATACGCATGGATTCCCAAAGGAGTCAAACCGAATATGGTGAGTTCCATTTTGAAATTCTTGACCTTTCCCACCTTGGACACTAGACACTCAGACCAATTATCGTGTTCACAATCTGTTACCTGTACAAAACATCTACGTAACAGGTGTTTTTGACCCGAATATATTTTAAATTTGAATTTATTTCATTTCAGATTCATGAATACTTTCGATGTCTTCCGGAAAATAAGATCCCGTATGTTGGAAGTCCAGGAGAGAAATGGAGACAAAGACAGTCACGTTATCAACTTCCAGCTCAGGATTCAGATGTCAGATATTGTGAAGATTTGAGTTCTGAGGAAGCTGATACGTTGAGGATGTTTGAAAGAACTCGGAAGACTGAATGTCTTGGAAGTGGAGTTATACAATATACACCTGTGGAAGTGAAGTGTGAGAAGGTTAGTTTACATTTTAAAGCAAATGAAAAATGGTTGAGTAGAGGGAACCTTCCCGTCGATGTTTCAATTTGTAAGCCTTCCTCTGATATTTGACCCATCTATATGAGGGCTTGAACCGAACCGTAAATCTTGTCGAAACTGTGGCGTATAAACCATAAACAACCATTTCTTTTTCGTCTTTCCGCACCCTCGAAAAGTCATAAATCTTTATGCGAGCGCTCTCTTTCCGCGCACGATCTCTCTCTTTTTTCTGCTTATGCTACAGAGAGGAGATGCTCATCATCATCTTCACGGCTTCTTTTTTGTCGCCTTTTTGACTCGCCGCCACGTTCTCCCGCCCAAACAGAGGCAGTGTTCAGTCACACTTGAGAATAAACAATGACGGAAATTGGAGAAAGGTCATGCTCATTAGAGACGGAGGGACCGTCTGCTCGAAAGCGGATAGTTCCACTTAGACCGCCCGTTTTTGTGCGGCAAAAAAGTTCTGAAGAATAGGAAGTGGAAGGGTTGTTGACCTCCTACTTCGGAAGACGAAGCCAGCTGCACAGGTGTTAGTTTTAGTTGAAGGACATGGGAATATACAAAGAAATGATCGAAAGGGTTAGAATCCCATTCTCACAACTGTTTCACAAGTGGAAACCTCATTTTTTGTGCCGTTCATTTCTAAATTCTTGACCATCTCATTTCGTTTCCAATCTCGTTTGGAAGCAATTCCAACCGGCTGCCAGCAATCATCATCATTGCAACATCTCAATGTGTTCACCACGGAGAGTCATAGACAATATGCAATTATTGTCAATGTTCATCCATCTTTCTTTTACTACGAAACCTCCGGCTGTTTAGCTAGGAGGAAGAGGAGAAGAAGCCAGAGCAGCAGTCACTGCTTAATTACCTATGCATCGTTACATGTTTATTAATAGCGGATGGAAATGGAAAGCACATTGTTGTGTCTAGATTTTCGATTTTTGGTTTTGTCTGAGAATTTTTGTTTTCGTGAAATATGGAAGGGGTACATAGACTGTTTCTGACTCTCTGAGGGTTCCGCGTTCTAGACAGTACCAAGACAATGAAAGTTTTAAAAGAAAACAATATGCTCCGATGAGTTCCGGTACAATTTCAATTCTTTTGATGATTAATGTTTCCTGTATAACATATCAATACACAATGTAATAGACTCTTCCGCCTTGCTCACTTGAGAGACCGCCCGTCGGCTTATAATCTGATTAGAGAGCTCCGTGTTAATCTAATCCCGTCATGGGTAGACGGTAGGTAGATCAAACAAATATCCTTCTTTCGGGCACTTTTTGATCATAACAAGCTTAGGAAGAGAAGTCAATTACAGGGTCAAGAAAGTGTATTTTTTGGAGGAAGAAGGGAGGGAAGAATAGCAGATGGTCTTCCTGTGTTGGGTGTCATGATACCATGACATCAATCACGTTTCTAAGAGCCTTTCTCTCTACTCTCTCAGTGGTTTTCGCGCATTTGATACCCTTCGTTTTCCATCCCAAGTATTGGGTTCGAAGGTCTAAATTAGGGGAGAGAAGGAACATCTGCCTTTTGTAGAATGGTCCTGTTCTCTGGATTGAATGTGTCATTTTCAATTGTTACTCGTCTCAACTAATGCGCGCGTGTCAAGAGGATTTTAGTTGTTTTGGAGTACATGGAGTTGTTGATAGTTTCCACTTTTCAGTAATTATGATCGATGAGAATTAGAGAGCAAGTACAGAGAAATACTTGTGATCAACACTACTGTCACCTGGGGAGTATCTGTTTTTTAATTCCATCACAAGAAGCATACTTCTGTTGTCTGTCTGCTGCTGCATGTCAGATTATATTGAAAAGGTCTTATCGTGTGTACCTGTCAGCAAGGTTATTCAACTTGGAACAAAAGTATTAAGTAAACAGAAACAGTTTTGGTGATTTGAAGGTACAACTGAAAACGAATTAGACAGTGACAAAGAGTCCACAGTATTCTCTATTCGTAGTTTCATTTCCCGAAGTTTGAAACCTGTTTGAATGAAACAGCAAATAGCTATTATTCATACACAGTTAATCCCTTATTACCAGGTTCTAAGACGGTCAAGAAGGGGACAGTCGGAGACACCATCTTGTATTTACATAACTATAGGAACACATGGAAGGAACTAACGGGTCGAGAGGAGGGTACTTGACCATATAATGTTGCTACTTATCTTGTAATCTAGTCTTTCTTTGCACTTCTCGAGAAAAGACACCTGCTGGATGTGAAGAGGAATAAGCACAATACTGTTTCTTAACATGGAAAAATATATAAGTTCCCATTGATATTCTAATTTTCTCATAGTAAACAGAGGATGAGTTTGAAAAACGCAACAAAATGTGAACAGAATTCATGTGACAGATTGAGGTTTGATGATGAATTTGAATGGCACATCACATTAGGAAGATGTTTAGGTTTCAAGATTTTATCGCTTCGTTTTCATTTGAAATTGAAAATTCACAAAATGAAATGGAGGAGGAAGACACAAATTAGGAGCACAAATTAGCTTCTGTTGAACTAAAAAGATACTATCAGAATGAAATGTTTTGGAACTGGTTTCGAGATTTTAATGATGTCATTTGAACTGAATAAATTGGTTTTCAGTGTACAAGACGTCTCGAAGAAGGAGAGATCAGTGTGATGGCAGCTCGAACTCAAAAAAGATACCATCCGGGTTGCTTCCGATGCCAAACTTGCGATATGCTGCTCGTCGATTTGATTTATTTTGCTCATGAACACCAGGTATGTGCTCACCACAACAATCTAGTGTTGGTGTCTGTAGGATAGAGCTGTTCTTCTTCTTTGAGCCATTTTTGTATTGTAACTCTTGACCCATTCCATTTTCAGATCTACTGTGGTCGTCATCATGCCGAACAAATCAAACCGAGGTGTGCAAAATGTGATGAGGTGAGCACTTTTGTTCTTTTTTAGTACTTATTTTACTCTCTTCTGGACCACCATCAGCTTCTATTTTTACGGATTTTTACACTGTTTGCTTGAGTTTTCAATATACATCTGGTTGTGGTGTAGAGCAAACATTTTATGATAGGCGATTTGGTGAAACAAAACTTTTTGGTGGGAGGGAGGAAACGACAAAATCGCAACTTGAAATAAATGAAGAAGGGCACAAAAACAGAAAAGAGTAACTAAAAAAGCAAATAGGGGTTGATATAGAAAACGAAATATTGTGGTTGATGAGAAATGAAGCCAAAAACAGAGAGTATGAATTTCGTCTGACAAAGGTTGGCTCTTCAATATTCATACTGTTTTCCCTCATTTTTTACAACGGTAACACCCAACTTGCTATTTGATAATCCCCAAATCAAAGTTCAATAAATCATACTTCATTCTACTTTCGAACTTCCAACTCTCATTCGATCGTAAACTTGACCTCCCTGCCTAGAGGGACTAGTTCCAGATGTTCGAAAAGTTACAACTTTCACATTACCCATCAAAATGTGTTCAAATCTAACATTTCAGATCATCTTTGGGGACGAATGCTTGGAAGCCGAGGGTCGTTCATGGCATTTCCATCACTTCCAATGTGCACAATGCAATGATGTCTTAGCAGATCAAAAGTACATGCAAAAGTGAGTTTTGAAACAAACTCTCAAATCTTAAACACATCAATATTCCAGAGCCAACAAGCCAGTTTGTTTGAAGTGTTTCCATTCATCTTCATCCACATTCTCCTGTACAACATGTCGTCTTTCTTTCTCTTCTGACACTCCTCATATGTCTCAAGGAGATCTTCATTGGCATGCTTCTGCTGAATGTTTCTGTTGCTGTGTGTGCTCCAAAAACTTGCTCGGAGTGAAATATTCGAGAGTCGGGGAGTCACTGTACTGTGGGTATCAGACTTGTGGTGGAGAAGATGAGGAGTTGTTGGAAGAAGATCGTTTGGGATCACCACGCAGAAAGCTTCCTCAAAAATCCACGAAGGTTGTCAAGATTCCTGCTTCACCGCGAGTTGCTCCACGACAGTCACATGTTCAACACAATCTAGCGACTACATCGATGATGATGCTTCAAAAACCAAGTATTGTTGTTCCAACTCAGAGTCGTCATGACCGCCCAAAACCGCCACAGAGAGCTCCTCCGCCACCTCCATCAGAGAATATTTACGAAACAGTTCTTCCTTGCTCATCCCAAAACAGTCCGATTTTCGACAAGAAATATGGTCGGGAGGTACAGAAACTTTGATTATTTTAAGAGCCCTGCAATGAATGAATGTTTCAGATGCCAACATCTCCATCCCATAACAATTACTATTCAAAAACACCAAACAAAATGTTGACTGGCTTTCCGGAATTGGAAGGATACAGCACGTCTTCATCTTCAGATTCAGAGGATGAACAGCTCTACATTTCAAATATTAGGGAAGCAGCTTCATTGAGTAGAGTACGTTTTAATGTTGTTCTTAATGAATCCTATAACTGAACTCTTTTCAGGTTCATAGTGGATCAAAAAAATCGACGCGAAGAACTCTTAAAACTGAGCCAATGATGATGTCAGGTGGTGGTGTTCGAATGGCAAAAAAGAAGAAAAGTTCAAGATGTACAGTCTCCTAAACTCTTTTTTCCATTGAATTTGAATCTTCCCCTTTCCCTTCCCATGTGATCATGTGATTCGTCTTTTTAACTTTAACAATGCTATTTTTCATTTTGTACGGTGAAACGTCCCATCCTTTTCCCTAATTTAAAACTCTCCTGGAAACTAATAATTAGTCTCAACTCTCTTTTCCAACTTTGGCCCTTTTCCCATTCTCTTTTTATTTCACTTTTCTCATTTCCTAAAATGCTAATAATTCTTTCTCTTTATCGAAAACAATCCCTGTTCCTCTCTGCAATTTTTTCAATAAAACTCATTTATTTTAAATTTTTGACAAGAAACCGAGCAGGTGAGAGTCAAAAAAATTTGATATCATCTGTTTTATGAACTGGCTATCACCTGTAAGCCTTTTTACGGCTATTACTAGTGTTCTTACAGGTGGAACATAATTCAGATGACGCAACTCATCTTATTATCAGATGCAAATGTCTAATAAAACAGATTTTATTATTTGGAGATCAATTAGATAATAGCTCGTAGAGTCATACGCAATGAAGATCATTCTTGAACCTATTCCTGATTGTTGGATCAATTGATGAGCAATAAACAGGATGCAACTCATAAATATATTTGACTCTCTTCAAAACGTTCTTTTTCAATTGCTCTACAAATTCTTCATCCATTTTTGAAATTCTATATGGTTTCATGAGATGAAACCAGTTTCCTCTCAAACTTGTTGAAGAGGTGGTACGGTAGTGTCGAATGTATCCTATCCTATCAGATGCTGTTTTGACGTGGCATCCTTCGTGTTGCCTCCATGTCCAATGGAAATGAACCATATGGACTCTGTCAGGTCTAAAGATCAATTTGAATCCAAGCCAGTGGTGATCAGATGTCAGATTGTAACGAAGAAATGATAAGGATTCGGTGATTTGTTTTTCTGAAATATAATCAGATGGAGCTGCGCCGAATGTTGGAACCCGTCGACTTCCGAAGTTGATTTCACAGATGGATGGGGGTTGAAGTCTTTCAAATTGGAAATATTATTTTTTTTCACAAAACTGTTTCTAACCTCAAATATTGCATCAATGGCATTTGAGTCATCACTAATCGCTCATCAATATCAGTACTGATGACCCATTTAGAATGGAATTTCGAACGGAAGAAACTTTCCTGAAACAAAAAAGTATTGCTTTACGTTTCGTGAGATGATTTAAAGTACATGAACTTGTATCATATGAAATAACCAAGTGACTTTCTCGTATTCTGTGTTCACAAATGTCGCTTCAACTTCTCCGTTTTGTTGGTAATAATCTATCGTCTTTCTGCTGTACATATCCATTTCCAAAATTGTGAAGTAAAATATCGAAGCTCCCTGGAATAGAAATTAAGAATGTGAAAAAGAAATCAAGTTACCATAAGTTTATGATGTTCTATATACTCAATGATATCCAACCACTTCTTCTCTTCTCCATATATTGGACCCACACATACTCCAATTTCATGAGGTGGCTCTAAAACTTTGGGAAACAGTCATTGCTTCAAAGTGGCATACCGTACCTCTGAAAATCCTGTTTAGCAAAGGAATTGGTTCTTGTGGTGTCTCATCTTCTTCAAATGTCAATGATACAAAGTACGCACCTCTTCTTCTAGGGCAATGAACCGCAGTCATTGGGAATACGAAGGATTCGAATTGGGATCCAGGAATTTCAACTCTATTGCAGTCATAATAATGACAAAAGGCAGTTCTCCCAACTCCTTTCGGATTTTGAGCTGTATGTGTGATCACTATATAATCTTCATACAGGAATGCTGTCAGAAGGCGTAGGCGGCTATCGGATAGACCTTGCATTCCGGTTAACCCTACTGCAGCATACTCCTTATAGAGATCAGAGAAAGGGAAAGAATCAGTGGACTTGTTATTCCAATTTTCAATTTTACATGTAGAAGAAACTACTCTGAAAATATGTATTCAGATGTATACTGAAGCTGTAAGCTCAACCTACTTTTCCAAGTTGACATGCTTATCGTAATGAACATAAAAATCTGCATAATAACTTTTATCTGTAAAAATTTTTTTAAAATGAAACAGACTATAGTTCGTTACCTATTCCAGGTCCCGCTACTGCTCCAATAATGAAAATTATGAACCAGACAAGAATCCAAAGAAAAATAAACATACAAGTATGAAACCAACTTAGTTGTTTAATTAAAAAATTTCTAAATTGATTGAAACCCTTCCGATTCACTTTTGAATATAGAGATATTCGATTCATTAGGGAAAAGAACTAGCAACATTTCCAGAATGGCTTTTATAGTTTCAAACGTTTCCTAAAATAGAAATAATTTTTTGTAAGCTTGTAAAGTCCAATCCCGTTTTGGGAGAGATACATAATTCCTCTCGTGTGAGTCTTTTCAAGATAACATCGGATTTTTGAAGAAGAGATCGGACACTTTTTCGAGCGTCGAATACTTTTTTCTCCATTTGTTTAATAGGACAGATCGACTCATTTTTGTTTTTCCGAATCAAAGCGATTTGTATTTTGTTATAGATGTTTTGGGGAAAGAAGAAGTGGACGGCCTGTATTAACCATACATACGCTTCCCAGAATTTTGATTTTTATAGATATTCACACCATGAAAAGTAATTGGTATGAGGATACAGTCGAAGTAAGATACAGTCGAAGGATGGACACAGCATGAAACAAAACCAATTGGGTTGTCTGAGTAGTTCCCAGATGATTTCGTTTCTATCGATTCATCTTCGAAGTTCAAAAGAGTAAAAATTGAAAAAACGGAGTCATGCGATTTCTGTAGATCTAATCAGATTTTAATGACCTCACATCTCCGTATTTCGCGATTTTTTATCTTTGAGTTTTTAGTTTAGAATGAGGCTACAAAATACCCCGGAGACAAAAAAACAAACATCTACATCATGAACTATTTAGGAAGTGCCAAAAAGAAACTTATAGAACGGTAGCCAGACTATCAATGACAAGTCAGTGATATCACATCGGTGAACATCGGTGAAAAACTGCAAAATAATTTCAGAAAACTGCAAAATAATAAACATCCACATACAAGGAAAAGTTCCAATTTCATTGTTTATCTGAACTCGAAACTAGCGTCTATTGTCTTCTACTCCAAGAAATCAAATGAATTTCCTAACTCAAATTACTTCCTTTTCCTGATTTGTACTTGAACATTCTTTAAGTTCTACGTAGGCTACAAGATCAAGAAATCTCTCTACGATCAAAAGAGAATGTACCCCTGTCTTCAATCTTCAAGGCATTTTTTAAAGAATACAAAAACGTTATCTCCGATCTCGTCGGATCTATTCTATTCGTTTTTCAAATATTTTAGTCTTTTCCCAAAATAAATAAGATCTCCGATGACTGGAAAAAACCAACTACCTGGTTGTATCTCGTTGTTTCAGATGAAAAAAGTAATAAAAGAGGAGGAGTTACATGAATAAAAGGCGTCGATTGACACATATTATCCACTCATTTTTCATTATTTTCAAAATGGATTGTTCAAATTCTAGTGAGTTGTTTTTATTTCTTGAATTTTCACATGATTTATTTCAGCCTTGCAAAATGGAATATACTGCCTCGTCTGTGATATAACCACTAAAATAAACTATCACTTTGGAACGACTACTTGCTTAGCGTGTGCTTCCTTCTTCAGACGGACAGTGTCCCTAGGGATACAATATATCTGTAATAAGGATGGGAAATGTTCAGCTTCACATGGTAACAGCCTGTTTTTCAGCTTCAGAAATTAATTGAAATGTTTGCAGTTGTAAGAAGCGGATGCCGTGCTTGCAGATTCAAAAAATGCGAAGTTGCAGGAATGAAAGCAAGTTGTAAGTGACAAAAAGTATTCGATTAAACTTCTCTCTGTTTTCAGTAGTACGCGGCAAAAGAGATGTCAGTAAGATGCCAAAATACGTTCAAGACTCTGTACAACAAGGAAAGGATGAGATCATTCGTGGTTGGTTTCTTACAGAAATAGTTCTTTTCGAACACTGTTTTCTTCAGAATACACTAGATTAACTGTGGAAACATTTCGTGGATGTTCTTCTAGCCCGGGAGAACAAGAAAACAGTCCTACTCAATCAAAAGAAGTCAATCTTTTATTGAATGTTACACCAAAACAATTGATGCAGTTCTACATTGAACTCAATAAGAAATCCTTTTATCCATTGAGTAACATCAATTTTGACTCACTCCTTGAATTGAATAGAACAAACAATCAAGAAGCTACATTTATTTGTCAAAACTGTCCCGGAACAGATCTTCTAGATCTTGTGGATATGGGTATCTTATTTCGATATGTTTCTTTTGCCAACTTATGGCTAGATGGATTATGGTCTGAGATTCAATTGACGAGGTGGATGGATGTGAGTGAAAATTAACTAAACGAGAATAGCATGAAGAGTTTTCAGCGTTCTGAAAATTTCGAACACGAAGCTGTTGATGACGAACAAAGAGAAGACCGTGTGAGGTAACTTTTGAGAATTACTTTTCTGAGCAGAGACCAAGAATGTTTGGCTCTTTATGGACTGAGCGGTGTTTTGAAAAATACAGCGGTGTTTAAAAATACAGCGGTGTTTTGAGATTTCAGCGGTGTTTTCAAAAGTCGCTTAATACAGCGGTGTTTAAAAAAAAGTTGCT
>GL380062.1:6256-21821 GCA_000143925.2 Caenorhabditis brenneri
CGTGCGTTTGCAAAAATGAAGAATGAATGAGAGAAGAGGTCGCCTCTAATGTTGAGGGAGTGAGATCTTATCTTGGACATATGTTCTCAATGGAGCGCTCTTGCATTGACCTTGCCAATCATCGTTAATGTTGAAAACATATGTTTCAATGTTTTAAAAAAATCTCTCAAAAGGTTTTCAGAACCATCGGAAGTACTACTTACCGATCTTGTAGACAGTTCCCAAAGACGATGGAGTATGAACTCCATTGACAAATGAAAAAATCATAATTTTGTTTATCCTGATTGGGCTGTGATAGAAAGTATATTTTCAAAATGAGTATATTCTGTGACTCTAGAATATATAGTTTGTTATATCAGCAGCGCTGTGTAATGCTGTGTTCCTAACAGTATTTCATTAAAACATGTTTGAAGTGGAAAGAAAGGAACAGTAAAATCACTTTTAGGCATCTATTTGGCCAAAATTGTTTTTTTTTTAATCTTTAAAGGCGTAGTAAGGCTTTGTACAAAAATTTCTGTAATTGTAGTACTCATGTGTATATATCAGAATTTCATAATGAGAGGTTTTGAAAATCGCTCAAAAATCCGTAAAACGGCATTCTTTTTCGAGTTAGCTACTGGAGCAACAGGCCGGAAAAGCGTCGGCACGTAATGTGACCGTATGCAGTCGGGAAAGTCTAGATATTAAAGTTTTTTTGGTGTGCACCACGGGGCCGAAGATGGAAAAAAACTATAATATCTAGACTTTCTCCACTGCAAGCAGTCACATTACGTACCGATGCTTTTTTGGCTGTTGCTCCAGTAGCTGCCCAAACTCAAAAAAGAATGCCGTTTTACGGTTTTTTGAGCAATTTTCAAGATCTCTCATTATGATATCCTGACATATACACATGACGGCACTGTTCCAAAATTGAGGACCGTGTATCAAAATCGGAGACCGAAAAATCGGGGACCGAAATATCGGGGACCGAAAAATCGCGGCCCGAAAAATCGGGGACCCAAAAAAAGGGGACCGAAAAATCGGGGACCCAAAAATCGGGGACCCAAAAAAAGGGGACCGAAAAATCGGGGACCCAAAAATCGGGGACCGTGTATCAAAATCGGAGACCGAAAAATCGGGGACCGAAAAATCGGGGACCCAAAAATCGGGGACCCAAAAATCGCGGCCCGAAAAATCGGGGCCCGAAAAATCGGGGACCGAAAAATCGCGGCCCGAAAAATCGGGGACCCAAAAATCGGGGACCCAAATATCGGGGCCCGAAAAATCGGGGACCGAAAAAATACCGAAAGAATACCGAAAAAATACCGAAAATTAAAATCGGGACAGAAAGAAGTGTAGTGATTTCCCCGATTTTTTTTCTCAGATTTTCTGATTTTTTCCGATTTTATAACATTTTAGGAAGTTATTGAAGTGTTATTATGTTGAAAGAAACAAACAAGTGGTTACAATAAAAAAGCAATAAATAAATGAGAATAATCGTGTAATCTCCATCCTCCACGTCCTTTTCCACTTCCTTTTCCTCTTCCACTTCCTCTCCCATTTCCTCTTCCGGAGCTTCAAGAGTTTTGTGGAGACCTCTGAGGAGAACTCTGCCAAGTCCTTTAGGTGGGATCACTTCTCCGGGCGCCACCACGACATCGGGCAATTCCACGAACTCGCGCGCTTCCACAAGTTCAGTCAGGAACAGAAGAAGCGTTTTGGGAAGAGGTGGAAGTACGGCCATCAGTATAGATGGGACAGCTTGGTCTTGGAAAGTTGTTTCGTTTTCATTGCTGCTGTGCCGCGGTCGTCGGGCCGACTTCCATGACGACGTCGAGGATGTACAGGGCATACTGACGGCTTCTGAGTTGAAGGGCGAGGAGAAGTACTGCTGTGTGATTGCTTAGATGGAGTTCTGACTGGAGGGCGAAGAGAGGTACTTCTGGAGGATGGTTTAGATATTGGATTTTTTACTGGACGGCGAGGAGAGGTACTTCCAGATGATATTTTTATTCCTATTGTAGTCCGAAACGTAAACTCCGTCATCTGTAAGGCCTCCATGTTTAGATTCCGAGGCAGAATCCAATTCAGAATGAGAATAGGAGGATGAAGAAAAACAATTGGAATCATCAGAGGAGGAAGAAGAAGAATCATCAGAATCAGTGGAATCATATGCAGCTTCAATATCAATTCCTTGGCGAAAAATAAAATTGTTTTTATGGTTCACTACCCCGTGACCATAACCACCTGCCATTTGAGATATTCCAGCATAGGCAGCCCAACCATCGGACATAATCGTAGTTCCTAAAATAAACTATTCCCATAGTGGTTAAGTGAGATGACTGGAATACCCGGCAACACATATTTCTGGATGAACGTCGGATACGTTATTTTCTCTCAGAACTGCTAAAGACATGTTGTTTTTACCTAGAGCTACATTTTCAGTCGTATAAACTCCATTGAAACGATGGTACTGTCGCGGCCCCAGCTCCGCTGGAACCACGACCTTTTATACATGTCTGTCGTCTCGCTTGAGTGTAATAATTGTTAGAGCCACTTGGCGTGGAATTCTGCTTTTATTATACTTCTTCCAACGTCTTCAATTCACTCGTTCTAGGCTTGCAGCCTTCCACTCGTGAATAATGGAAGCGCGCCCCACCGGACAGCGCCGAAGTTGCACCGCCGACCCGCGATATTTCTCTCTTTGAACTTTCCCCCTTTCTCTAACCACTCTCTCGCCTACGCGCGCTCTTTCCCCCTTTTGTTTACTTCGAGAACTTTCTCTGTAAGCTCCGCCCCTTGTTGTTGTTTACTTGTTTACTCACTTCTCACTTGTTCTTCCTTCGTCCTCACCGAAAGGTGACCTGTTCCCCTCAGCGATGCCACGTTTACATTGTCTCTTCTATTATTCACTACCATCAAGACATGTATTCTACCACCACTGAACCACCACCCAACTCTTCTGTGCCTCAGCCATTGCCTAACGACAGGAATAAAGCAGTGATTCCATCTACACTATTCTTATGAGACATCACACCACCAAACGCATCAGGGATTCTTACAAAAGTGTAGCGTCTGGGTTCACCAGGCCCTCTAGCGCTACGACATGGTGCATCGACCGGAGTGGAGGGAGGAAATTGAAGATGTCGCGAAATCGGATGTTTTCTCCTGGAAAAGAACCCACTGGTGACCTGATGTAACAACGGATGCTCTCAACTGAAAAGAGATAAGTGAAACTAGGTAGCTGCCTTCAGGCCCCCTTTCTCTACGCACGTGGCGTGCGGAGGAGCTGGATAGCCTGTTGTGCGGTTTTACCGAACGAACGTGGTCAAACTGAACGGATTTCGGAAGGATTCCCCTCAGCAAGCTGCTCAACACAAGCCAATACAGGTTTCGCCGCCGATGATGCAATTATCGATTTTTCGGCAGCGCTCGTGCGATGTCGACAGGACGAAACCAAGAGCAGTTTGCAATGGATTTTAGTCACTTCCTCAGCTTTCCAACGACGAAGAAGAAGTCGGAAGACGTCTAGCAGCAGGACAATTCGTCGGAAACCAAGAAATGATGCAAATTTCAAGGAAAATCGCGGAAAATCGTGGCGAACGACGGATTTATCGACTGGAAAGCAAAAGAAGACAGGAATCGTGAAGAAACACGTTCAGTCGGAACAACAAACACAAGAGGAGGAACAATTCTGGTCGCATTCAACCAACTCCAATGATTTCGTCCTCAGCGAACAAAATTATCGATTTTTGGCAGAAGCAGTGGTTTCGTCAAAAGGAGCTTAGTTTCGCTATGTGGCGACAAACGCGAAAATACTTGTCGTACCAGTAACGTTCGAACCCTTAGCGATACTAAGAGCAACAACAATCGGTTTGCGGAGAGAGAAGAATCACCTCAGCAATTCGCTCCGTCAGAAGCAAAATCATCGGTCGAAGAGCAAAAGGATCAGCATAATCAGGAGAAATGCGATCGGAAAAGCCGTGGAAGTCGGACGTCATAGCGAAGTGGCAGCCGCTGTGCATTCTTCAATCGTCTTCAGTTGGAGGACACGTTCGATTGGAACAACTCGCTCATTGGAGCACAACCGTCTTCACTTAGAGGACAACACGTTCGATTGGAACAACTCGCTCATTGGAGCACAACCGTCTTCACTTAGAGGACAACCCGTTCATTGGAACAACCCGCTCATTGGAGCACAACCGTCTTCACTTAGAGGACAACCCGTTCATTGGAACATCCCGCTCATTGGAGCACAACCGTCTTCTGTTGGAATACAACCTCAGCTTATTTGGAGCAAAACTCACCTTCATCAACGCCATTTTTAAACTTTTATTCACAATCTTTGCTGCTTCGTTCACTTATCGTCTCTCCTCACCAAAGCTAACATTCAACAGTCTGATTGCAGTTAATCGACCTCAGCGACGATGACTAAAACAATGAATCCGACGACCGTCACGACCTACAAAAGGAAGGTCTCAGTAGCAGTCGGGAAAACAGCAGCTCTCATCAAGGAAGCCAACACCCTTCTCGGACTCAACGCTGACAACGTCCCACCCATCAACCTCAGCAATAAGATGAACGAACTTCTAGCTCATAAGCTGAAGATGGAGAACATGGAGAAAGAGATCGTGGACGTGACCATCGACGATCCAGAAGCGACTCCGGATGAGAGAGCTGCGCTCCTTCTATCGGTGGAGAACCATATGAGACAAGCTGACTTCCCTAAGCTCTACTCGGAGATCGACGAAGCCGTGGCAAGACTTCAGGAGAGAACGGAGACTTCTGTACCTACATCGCCCACTTGGCGTGGAGTAGTGGTAGGCCCAGGCTCTGGCACTCTTCAAGAAGACGACGAGGGCAATGAAAGCCCAACCTCTGGACGGTCAAGAGAGCCATCACCAACTCGCCATCATCAACATGATCGCCCCCCTCAGCAACAACAAGGATCCTTCGAAGGACAACAAGGACAAGACATCAATCGTCCTAGAAGAAGTACGGAGGAGCGAATGGATCAGATGGAAGCTAACATGGAATGGTTCAAACGTACCGTAGTACAGATGCAAAAAGACAATGAGAAGCGATTCACGGATATGCTAGTGCTTCTTGCTCCAGCGTGTAGTGCTAGCAGATCTACGGGTCAAGGATCATCCCAAGGAAGCACAAACACATTCCAAGGGAATCAAACCCAATGGAATCAAATGCTCCCTCAGCCAATTGGATTCCACAACAGCAATCCAGGAAACCATAACGGATTCATCTCCAACGAAAACTTCGAGATGAACATGAGAAGAGAACAAATGAAGGCCATGCTCGTATCGTCGATCATGAGCACTCTGAAGCCATTCTCCGGAGAAGCATGCGACTATCCAACCTTTCTCGCTCAGTTCAACTACATGGTCCACAGCAACCAGTACATTGACCCCCAGATGAAGCAAACACTTCTCACGAATCTTCTACCCTCAGCTTTGGCTCGAGAACATCAGTCAACAGAAGTATCGGAAGAGAAGTACAATATGATCCGCCAGAACCTGGAGCGTCAGTTTAACCGCCAGAACTCGCAGTTCAACATCGCAATGAGGGACCTGGAAAACATAACATTCCCAGCTGACGACACAGCTAAGCTCCAGAGTGCACTCAACACGTACTCCACCTTAGCTTATAAACTGCAGTCGGAGGATCTCAATCCAAATGACAGATTCTTCATCGCCAAAATGATTGACAAGCTGCCGTACAAACTGAGACGAGCTGGTCAAAAGATGCTGAGCAAAGGAAAAGTATCCCTGAACGATGTGATGAACAAAGTCTACGAAATCATCTCGTCGGAAGAAGGAATCGCTAGATCATCTCCTAAGCTTTCACTTGGGTACGACGAAAACGGCGTCAACCAGATCAACGTCAACGCAGTGTCACAGCACCAACAACGCCGGATCGCTTCAAAGACCTCAGCCGAAAAAGCAAGATCAACGTTTATCCCGCCAGGCAATGAAGTTCCATGCAGATACTGCAACAACAAGAAGCACGCCGCATCGGAGTGCAACGCTCCATATAAACAAAAGATAGACGCAGTCGAATCCAAGAAGCTGTGCAGAAACTGTCTTTCCAAGACACATACAGCGATAGAGTGCAGATCCAGGCACAACTGCGCTAATTGCAACAGACGTCACTTCACCGGACATTGCCCTCAGCTCAAGAACAACTTTAGCACAGAGGACTTTCCGGATTTGGGATTCGAATTGGAAGACGACGAAGAATTGGAACAGCAGTTGTTTCAGGAGTCAGGGGCTGAAACCCCCGAACATTAACTTCTTGTCTCAAGACCAACCAGCTCCCCCACCTACAACACACCAATCTTCGCCATCTCCTATCAACCTCAGTGTCAATCAAAATCCATACGATGATCGAGAAAGTTTCAGTCCTGAACCACATTCAAACGACTTCTTGTCGAAGCACGAGTTTGTGTATTCGTTCATGATTCTGATCGTTCAAAGTAATATCAATCCTGCTCCAAACAATACTCTCGAGGACCAAAAGTCAATCCAAACGATTGATTGTGAGAGAGTGCCGAATCAACAACTTCTAAGCAGGACACATTCAGACGATCTTAATCACTTGGAAACCAACGACATCACGGATGCTGGACAACAACCATCTGCCACTGTAAAGACAAAGCTTATAGTCTATGGGAGCCTCCTCAGCACTACAGAACTCCATTGTGGATTCGCCGAGAAGGACTCACGGAAACAAAGACAGGAGCTCTCCCAACAAGCAGAAAAGGATGGCAGCATCAGCAACCTCACCATAGTCAAGTCAAGGAGTTTCCAACGCAACGAAGGATTAGGACGACCATCGATATGGACGATTCGAGGAGCGCTTGAGACTGGCTCAAGTGCTAATCAAAACATCAACAAGGATCTAGACAAAGAAGTCTGGATATTCGACAGAGATAGCACCCGCTATTTCGACTGGATATTCTTCATAGATAATGGCACAGGATCGACAAAAGTCAACCACATAACCCAGAAGTCACACAAGAACCTTCTGGAGCTACAACGCCAAAAGTTGAAGCACAAAACCATAAAGGATCCTCCTCAGCCAAGTCTATCAGGAAAGACACCAAAAGGATATCCAACTAAGGGAACGGAGAACAGTGGGATCTGGCACTACGCGTCAGAAACCCTACACCGTCAGGAAAGTCATCGGCTAAGGGATTCAACAACCTCAGCCGAAAGTTCTACCGTGCCCAAAAAGCATGCTCAAGAGATTGAGTTGGTTTCCGAACTCTCCACATATGAACCAGTCGTTCAGAGTGTGGTTAGCAGAGTCTCCAATTCTGTCCCTCAGCATTCTCATCCTGAAAACGAAGACTTCACCATCTGTTACATCAGTATAAGTCAAAGAAGTCATCAACAAAGTCAACGACCAGGATCTAAGTCAGTCAACGACCAGGATTCATGTCAGACAACAACCAGGATATGCTCAGGATACCGACAGAATATTTTTTCTTCTCTCATTCTTTGCTTTCCCCACCCCAATTGTTCGCCCCAACTCCACCAATTTCGGATAGGCAACCGCAACATCACCAGCAGACACCATGGACAAGGATACCTCAGCAACCTTGCCCACAAGGACAACTCCGGAACCGGACCAACGATCAAGTCAGTGGACACCTTCACCTCCACCGATCAGCGGACCCAAGATGTCATGGAGAACACCGCCCTCAGTCACCCAAAGCGACCTGACGATGTCAGGAAGCACAGCAGGATCAACCTTCAGGAAGCTTCCACTTCCACCTCGTACAGAGCTGAAACCCGTCTCGCACGGACCATCATGCAGTCAAAAACACATGATGCTCAGCAGTGGCCTCAGCAACTTGGAAAAGCCAGTCCGCAAGGACCACCTGCCATGCAGGAAAAGATGCTAACCAAGTCGCAAACTTCTACACCCACAAGTCAACCGGGTACCACGAAGCCACATGGACTCATTAACACGTCCAAACTTGTACGAACCGATCCTCAGCGGAACTCTCCAATGGATATCTCCACCATCCACAATTATCAACTCAAGCTCAAGAGTTTGGATGGAAGGGACCTAGAAGGAAGGCCGTCTACCTTTTTCACAAAAAAGGTAGACCCCCTCCCCCCGGAGTGTCGCGGCCCCAGCTCCGCTGGAACCACGACCTTTTATACATGTCTGTCGTCTCGCTTGAGTGTAATAATTGTTAGAGCCACTTGGCGTGGAATTCTGCTTTTATTATACTTCTTCCAACGTCTTCAATTCACTCGTTCTAGGCTTGCAGCCTTCCACTCGTGAATAATGGAAGCGCGCCCCACCGGACAGCGCCGAAGTTGCACCGCCGACCCGCGATATTTCTCTCTTTGAACTTTCCCCCTTTCTCTAACCACTCTCTCGCCTACGCGCGCTCTTTCCCCCTTTTGTTTACTTCGAGAACTTTCTCTGTAAGCTCCGCCCCTTGTTGTTGTTTACTTGTTTACTCACTTCTCACTTGTTCTTCCTTCGTCCTCACCGAAAGGTGACCTGTTCCCCTCAGCGATGCCACGTTTACATTGTCTCTTCTATTATTCACTACCATCAAGACATGTATTCTACCACCACTGAACCACCACCCAACTCTTCTGTGCCTCAGCCATTGCCTAACGACAGGAATAAAGCAGTGATTCCATCTACACTATTCTTATGAGACATCACACCACCAAACGCATCAGGGATTCTTACAAAAGTGTAGCGTCTGGGTTCACCAGGCCCTCTAGCGCTACGACAGGTACCTTCATTTTTACCATTGTACCTCCATTTTCTCCACGGCTTCTCCATTTTGATCGCGTACCTCCCCTTTGTCATGGTACCCCTATTTTGTCATGATACGTCCAAAAGTAGACAGAGCCACATCATTTGTACTGTAACCACTTGTTTTTCTTCCCTGTTTACATTTAAAAAAAATTCAAATAACGGACATAAAATGTGATGAAATTGGGAAAAATCCAAAAATCTGCAAAAAAAATCGTTGAAATCACTACTCCATGTTCGGTCCCCGATTTTGATATTTCGGTCCCCGATTTCGTTTTTTCGGTCCCCGATTCCGTTTTTTCGGTCCCCGATTTTGATACACGGTCCCCGATTTTTGGGTCCCCGATTTTTCGGTCCCCTTTTTTTGGGTCCCCGATTTTTCGGGCCGCGATTTTTCGGTCCCCGATTTTTCGGGCCCCGATTTTTCGATCCCCGATTTTTCGGGCCCCGATTTTTGGGTCCCCGATTTTTCGGTCCCCTATTTTTGGGTCCCCGATTTTTCGGTCCCCGATATTTCGGTCCCCGATTTTTCGGTCTCCGATTTTGATACACGGTCCCCGATTTTGGAACAGTGCCGAAATAATTCCACAATTCTTAATATTATTCGCCGCCTTTTCCAGTATTTGCAGGACACTCATGACTTCAATAATTCGAAAGGAATGATCTGAGATTTCAAAGAGCTTTGATTTTTCATGATCAATAAGCTCTTGATAAATCGTGTTCCGCATTGTTTGGCAAAGTTGAATACACTCATAAGACTGATTAGGGATTCACTCGTGGTGCCAGGTCTTCTTACCAAAAAGTTTCCACAGAGGTATTCAGATAATTCAATAAGTATTCTAAAAACTTTACTCACTTTCAGAGTCCAACATATGGCACCTTTCAGACCTCCCAGTCAATACGAGCGCACAAAATGTTGGCGCTAGATGTACCAGTAAGAATAGTTGTCGAGAGGGAATTGTTTTGGGATAAAGCATATATTTTCACGGAATTTAGAACCTCTTCAAAAGATGGATGGACGGTGGCAAGTTTAATCACCGATTATTTAGAAGAAAGAAGGATCAAAAAATGGTCCCCCGAAGAGCTCTTTTCTCAAAAAATCAAAAGTGGACGCAATTCTATCAAAAGGCCAATTGGTTTTTTGCCTAATTTTAATTTTTCAGCTTCCAAAGTGAGATGATATTCATGCTTCCTGGAGAAGAGGAGTTGACAAAAATGGAGATCGCAGTGATCAGCAAAGGACTCGCCAAACTGGAAAACAAAAAAGAAAAAACAAAAAAAAATCAGTGATGCGACTACTGATCAGTACGAAGAAGAAGAAGTGATTTCGAAGTCGTCGACCACAACAGAAAAACTGATGCCAGTCATCAAAAATGATGATTACATGACAATCAAGCCACGAAAGGATAAAACATTCGAGAGAGACGATGAGAACCATAAACGACCTGTAATTCCAGCTGTGCTTCTCTTTTTTTCCTGTTCTCCACAATTATTTCATTCATTTCTCTTACCCAGTAAACTTTATATTTTTAATCCGAAATTCCTCTTCCCCCCCCCCCCCCCGCCCCTCATTTTATGGCTCCAAAATGTTACTTGTAAATACAAATCTCACGACTCGAACAAACATCCATTTACAAAGCTTTTGACACAAACTTCTTGTTTTCACTGTTTCTTCAGCTTTTAACAAAGAATTTATTCAATTTCAGTGGAAGAAATGCAAGAATGAGAAGGTTTTTTTCTGCTCAAATCGGTTCCCACGAGGCAATCATACGATTTTTTTGAATACATCTCCACCATCGTTTGATTCAGGCTCACACCAGTCTTCACCAAGCTATCATACGAGTTTTTTGAATTCATCTCCTCCATTGTTTGATTCAGGCTCACACCAGTCTTCACCAAGCTATCATACGAGTTTTTTGAATTCATCTCCTCCATCGTTTGATTCTGGCTCACACCAGTCTTCACCAAGCTATCATTCGGATGTTCCTCCATGAATGTCTCCATGTTTGAACCAATTTCAAATGCGACTTTCGTAAACCAGTTGAAATGGATATTCGAAGTGTTTAGACTTAGTGAACCCATAGACTTGATGGTCGTCTCCTTCATTAACTGGCACTTGCACTTCCTAACCGATTCCCATTGCTTTTCAATATCACTGATTACAGATTGCTTTCTCAAAGTTCCCATGCCAGCTCCTTCTTATGACCGAGCACATATCATGAGGAGTGTTTCAAATAAAGTTCGCAGGTCTTGACAAGCATACGACTGAAATAAAATTGAGATTATCGATTTTCAGAAATTTTTCGAGAAAAAAAGCTCACCAGTGTTTCCTCAACACCTTCTGTTTTCAACCCGAAAAATGGGGCAACAAGAATCTTCTTTGGGATAACAATTTTAGATGTGCAAACTGATTTGATGGGGGATGCTGTTTCGGTGAAATCCGACCGAATTGACAATAAATCGAACGACGACTCAATCTCCTTGGAAACCGATTGGGCAACTGACTCGTCACTTTTGGACATCACTTCGGAATCGGATGGCCATCCATCTCTGACATTGTCGATGGAACAAGTTTTACTAAATCGGAAATTAGGTTATCAAAAAATTTTTTAAAAACCAAATAATCTTACCGTTGATTTTGTGTCTCCTCATTCTCACTTCACTCTTCTGAGCTTTCACTTTCTGCATTTTGTTGTCTCTTCCAACTTAGCACTTTCCCATCTCTAGTTGTTATATTCAGCATGTGCTTCTTTTCCAGTCTAAAAGTATATATTGTGTATCCAGAAGCTACCATTTCATGAAGTTATTGGAACTTGATAAGCTCTGACATCGGAAGTTATTTTATTTCTCTGAACTTACTTGAATTGCGTTGTTTTGTCCATTTTGATTCCAATCTTCTTAAACAAATCCATCATTGTATCGACGTCCAATGGCATCTTATGGATTTCGTTTTTTCCTATTAATTGCCGATTCCAACTGAAATTTGGATGTCTCGAAATCTTATAATCATCATTATAACAACTCACAGGGATTGGACATCTCTGTCGCACGCTTTTGTGTCATAGCCACTCTCTCGAAAATCTGACCAAAATTTTGGGCCAGCCGCCTTCAACTCATTGCAGTCCTGAACTAGGTTCAGACGATCGATCACATAGAGGACCATGGCGTTCTTTTCATCGAGAGTAAATTTTAATCCCTTCTTTTTTGGTGGATTTCGAGCCGGGTTCATCTTTTTCTTTTTTTTTTCTTTTTTTTTCGAATTTCTGAGAAACTGATATTCTTCATTTTTTGATTCTTTCTAACTTCTCAAACATACCTATTCAAATCCAATTTCGGAATATCCGGAAAGAGTGAGCAACACGATGAACAAATAGTGTATTCGATAACTTTCTTTAGAAAAATCAATAATGACGAATTTCCACGTTTCCCCAGAACGGAATTTTTTTCTGGGGAGACCTTTTCCAGAGTGTCACGGAGAAACAATAAATTTCTCCAGATTTTTATAGCGATTTTTCACGTGGCTGGTTATTGATTATTTCGAAAAAATTTTTCAAAGCTGAGAAAACAAAAAATGAGTTGTTTCTGCTATCAAATTAAGGTCCGAACCAACCAAGTGCAAATTATGCTCTGTAATTAAATTATGAATTATATTATGAAAAGTCACAAAGAATTAGAATTCCCGGCTTATTTCCTGCCTATTTCCGGCTTGATTCCGGCCTATTTCCCGCCTTTTTCCGGCCAGTTCTGAAAAGTATATCATCAGAAGCTTGCCAGTGCCAAAGAAGTGTTCCGTTAATCATTATTGGTGTTTTGAGTGTGAATAGCAATAAGAGATGTGTATTGAGTGAAGTGCTTCAGATATGCAAGCATTAATGTTTCTCAGAAACAGTTGTTCTGAAAGCAGCGGAAGGAAACAGTTCGAGATTTTCAAAATCTTGCTTTTGGGAAAGGCTAAGGAAAATAAATAAATACAATAATATACGCAGGCTCCGCCTGTGAGATTTAGGTTGATGACATCTGCTCAACATTGCAAGTGGAAAGTGACAGTGAAAGCGGGCATTTTTTTTTCCTCAAGTACTGTAGTCGCAGTAAAACAAATAAGCCATAGCTGCAGCAGCAAAACCAACATTTAGCTGGGTAAAGGTCAGCTGTATCAGTCGGATACTCCCAATGTTTGTGAATTGATTACTCCCTACCATCCAATTTGTATTTTCTTTTTTGAAAATTGAATTATCCAAGATATTTTGTTAATTGACAAGCACAACATGGAGTCAAAATCGATCTTCATACTCGAAACACCAATAATGATTGCCGGAAAACCATCAAAAGGCGCTTTCTTCGGCTAAATTAGGCTAAATTAGTGCTTCTGACATTTCGAGGTCATGGGACCCCTATTCTTTTTGGGTTTTCAAATTTGTGATGGGTTTTTTCATGGAACCCCTATTTTATTTCCGACTTCTCAAGGGACCCCTATTTTTTTTCTGACCCCTCAAGGGACCCCTGAACTAAAAGAGAGCCAAATGCGAATTCATGATTGAATTGATTGTGCTTTAGAGTGAGCTTATAAGATGTAGGAAAATTTTAAGTTATCAATTTATCATATTTTAAATCATTTTGGAAGTTTCTAATAGGTTCTGAGCAGTAAATCGAAGTTCTGAAAGTGCACTCTGAAAATTTAGCACATAAGAGGTATTTTCAGCACGTGTCGAAATTCGATTCAATTTTATAGCTCAAAAGACTCCCAGGAATGAAATTTGGTAAGAAAACTCCCAGTGGTTGCCGAGATAATCAAGCGTCAATCTTGAAATTTTGCTCACCATGCACGCTTATGCGTCGAGCGCGTCACTCGCCGCTTTCTTGAGGAACAACAAGAGTGTTGTCAACAGAAGCTTTCTTGGTGTAGTGGTTGCACACAGGTTTTTCGCTTCCGATCCGTTACGGATGCACCGGAGCCACGCACGGCAAGGATTGGTATCAAAAACAAGCCTCATTACGGATCCGTAACCCACCCGTTTGCGAAAATGATGTCTAAAATTTTGATCAGTTGCTACCATTCCATTTTTTTTCTGTTTTTTGGTAACCTGGTGCTTAAAAAAACTAAAATTGATAAAGTTTCAAATTTCTAGGAACGAAAAGAAGTGGTAGAAGCACAGAGCCGTATACGGTCCGTTTGCGAACACTCGTCCGCAAACAGAGTTGTTATGGATGTGTAAAGATTAGAAAAACAAACCCAACGTCGTAACGGATCTACCCACGAATGACCTGTGCAGTGTTGGCTGACAATCCGTCGAGTGCGAGAGCTCGAGTTCAAAACCATAGAGTGATTTTGTTTTTTTTTTCTTTTTTTTTGGAGCTTGAAAAAACTAGCACGTGAATTTTCGGAAATTTTCGAAAAATTTAGCACGTGGAAAAAATCATTTTCGAAGTGCAGTAAATTTTTTTTTCGAAGTGCAGTGAAGAAAATCACTTTTTTCAAAAGTGGGATGTGATGGCCGGCTCTATCCTAGTTTAGTGGTCCCATGGGAGTTTAGTGGTCCCATAAGATTTCAGTGGTCCCATAGAGGTTTAGTGGTCCCATAGGATTTCAGTGGTCCCATAGGAGTTTAGTGGTCCCATAGGATTTCAGTGGTCCCATAGGAGTTTAGTGGTCCCATGAGAGTTTAGTGGTCCCATAGGATTTCAGTGGTTCCATGAGAGTTGAGTGGTCCCATGCGTGTTGGAAGTTATCTTACATTTTTTGAACGACGCGCCTGATGTTTATGTATGTGAACACAATCTTTGTTCGCAGAAAAATACAATCTTTGATTCATGTTTATTACTTTTATTTGTTAATTTTTTTAATGTATAATAAAATGAAGCGCCCTCTACGTCCACCGATTGCTCCGCGTTTTCCACATGCCACTCGTGCTTCAGAAGTTTATTCTTAGTCGTCAAATTCAAGATCGCAGATTTCAAAACCATCTCAAAACCGCCCACGATTTTCCTCTAAGAGCACTCCAAGTCGCCTCGATAGATTGTGTGTGCACTCGTTTATCACCCGAATGGGCAAAATTTACTTTGTGGTTTACAAAGGACAGGAATATCTGATGCGCAACAAGTCCTTTGCCCGAGACCTACCCCCCCCCCCCCCCCCAAGGATCTTGAATTTGACAACCAAGAATATACTTCTGAAGCACGAGGGGCATTTGGAAAATGCGGAGCAATCGGAGGGGGTAGAGGGGGCTTCATTATTTTATTATACATATAAAAAATTAACAAATAAAAGTAATACACATGAATCAAAGATTGTATTTTTCTGCGAACAAAGGTTGTGTTCACATACATAAACATAAGGCGCGTCGTTCAAAAAATGTAAGGTAGCTTCCAACACGCATGGGACCACTAAACTCATGGACCACTAAACTCTCATGGGACCACTCAACTCTCATGGAACCACTGAAATCCTATGGGACCACTAAACCTCTATGGAACCACTAAACTCCTATGGGACCACTGAAATCCTATGGGACCACTAAACCTCTATGGGACCACTAAACTAGGATAGAGCCGGATGTCGTCGAAGGTTCCCAGTCATCAAAAAGAGTCATACGTCACAACATTAACAACACTTCCGAGATCAAAAATTTAAAATCACAAAAACCGAGCTTTTACGCAACCTACGGGCATGAAATTATGAATTTGAACCGCTGATACTTAGCCACATCGGCGGTCGCAAAGTATTTTTCCTGAGGTGTGAACATGAAAGTCCACGGGGGACTTTCGGGGACTTTATCCTTCGACG
>GL380062.1:21972-77873 GCA_000143925.2 Caenorhabditis brenneri
CACTAAACTAGGATAGAGCCGGATGGCCTAACTTTTTTGAATTCCCGCCGGGTTGAAACTTCGGCCGCGGCCATTAGAACTTCCTAGAAAAATATTGATTTTTACAGTTTTTCCAGTTTTCAGCACTTTTTGAATATAATATGAACAGAAAACGGTTTTCAATGAAATATATTTTTTCCAAAGATTTTTCGACAAAAAATAATTTGAAAACTGTAATGACTAATTTTCATGTTCACCAAAATTTTAGATTTTTTGTCGAAAATCATTGGAAAAATATAATTTATAATTGAAAACCGTTTTCCGTTTATATTACATTCGAAAAGTGCTGAAAACTGGAAAAAACTGTGAAAATTGAATATTTTTCTAGAAAATTCTAATGGCCGCGGCCGAAGTTTCAACCCGGCGGGAATTCAAAAAAGTTAGGCCATCCCGTCCCACTTCTGAAAAAAAAACGATTTTCTTCGTTATTTTTCGGCGAGTTAAGAATTTTTTTTTTGAGTTCTCTCAATATCATACAGCACTATATGAGCCCACAATCTACATTTTAAAACAGTTTCTGAAATTCCCGTAATCCTCCTTTAATCCAAAATCGCAAAACCAAAAAACGTCATTTCTTTTTCACTTTTCCCTCTTTTCCCCACCCCTCATTTTATGGGTCCAAACTGTTACTTGTACAAATCTCACGACTCAAACAAACATTTACGAAGCTTTGTATTCTGACTTTGATACTTCTTGTTTTCACTGTTTCTGTTGCTTTTAATAAATACTTTATTCATAGAGGAGACCTTTTGAAAACACCGGACTTTGAAATACATGTTTGAGATTTCTTCAATGAGACATCAACAAACACCCCAGAGTTTCGATCTCCGGATTTTGGAACACAGGTTTGAGATTTCTTCAATGAAAAATCGACATCAACATAAATCTGGTCCAGGTGTTGAAATGCTTCTCTGATCGATGTGGCCTGCTTCAACAAGTCATCAAAGGTCTGTGCCAACGAACCCGGAAGAGGAGGATTAGCCGCCGTCTTTAATCACATAATAAATATCAGCTATTTTGAAAACTATTACTTACAACAACAGCCGGTTCAGCAGCTTCAACAGTACGTGCAGTAGACGAGTCAGACTTTGACTTGTATTCTCTTCTCGACGATTCATCGAAATCCGTTGACATATCGTTTGATTCATTGAGTGTTTCTTCGCTTCTGAAATTTCAGACTGATTTTAAATAGGTAGTGCAGAACTCTCATCTGATCTCAGCTCACAATGATTTTAACACTTCAAAACTGGCGTCGCAAAGCCAAGATCGGTTTACAGTAGCCATAAAAGTTTTAGCCATACCATATGAAATTGGAAATTAGAAGAGAAGGTAGAAAATTAGGGTTTACCGTATAAAATCAAAATGAGGACCGTTCAACAACAAAAAATGACACCTACTCTAACATTGTGCATGGAACAGGCTTTACTACATCGGAAATTAGATTTTCAAAAGATTTTAAAAAGAAAACCAAATAATCTTACCTCTCACTTTTCTCATCTGATCTCACTTCATCACTTTCACTGTCACTTTCACTGTGACTGTCACTTTCAGCATCTTGTTTTCCCTTCCAGTCCGCAAGTAATCCATTATCTGAATTAGATTATTGAAGACGCAAAGCAAAGCTTCAAATAGTGAAGCATCATTCATGAATACGAATACTTATGAATACGACACGAATACGAATACTGACACGAATATCTTTGTTTGGAGCTCTGGAATCCGTTCTGATAAATTTCTCAGAATTTTGCGACAATTTGTCTATTGAAAGTTACAATAGCGGACTCCTTCTTCAAACAGAATCTGTCAAAATGAATTCTAGCAGAACATTGATTGTATATAAAGCGAACCTTTATTATGAAGCATAAGAAAAAGTTTAAAGATCTCTTTTTTTTTGGTTCCTGTCAAACTCCCCAGAGTTTCGATCTTCGGATTTCGGAACAGCGGTTTGAGACTTCTTCCATGAGACATCAACATCAACATAAATCTGGTCCATGTGTTTAAACGTTTCTCTTATCAATACGGCCTGCTTGTTAAGGTTATCCATTGTCTTTGCATACGAAACGAGTGGAGGAGGAGCAGCAGCCGTCTTAAAACACATAATAAATATCAGCTATTTTTAAAATTAGTACTTACCACAACAGCCGGTTCATCAGCTTCAGCAGTATTCTCTGACTCGTCATCCCTTCTTGAGTACACAACGGAATCTGTAGGCCATCCATCCGACTCATTGACTGTTTCTTCTTCTCTGAAATTTCGAAATGATTTTAAATAGGTAGTGCAAAACTCTCATCTTATTTCAGCTCTTAATGATTTTAACACTTCAAAATTGGCGCCGCAAAGCCAAGATCGGTTTACAGTAGCCATAAAAGTTTTAGCCATACCATATGAAATTGGAAATTAGAAAAAAAAGTTAGAAAATTACGGTTTACCGTATAAAATCAAAATTAGGACCTTTCAACAACAAAAAATGACACCTACTCTAACATTTTGCATGGAACAGGCTTCACTACATCGGAAATTAGATTTTCAAAAGATTTTTTTCAAAAAACCAAATAGTCTTACCTCTCACTTTCATCATCTGATCTCGCTTCATCACATTCACTGTCACTTGCAGCATCTCGTTCACCCTTCCAGTCCAAAAGTAATCCATTTCTAGTGTTTATTCTCACTTTGTATCTCATTTCCAGCCTAAAAGTATATATTGTGTATCCAGAAACTACCATTTCATGAAGTTATTGGAACTTGATAAGCTCTGACATCGGAAGTTATTTTATTTCTCTGAACTCACTTGAATCGCGTCGTTTTGTCCATTTTGATTCCAATTTTTCTGTACAATTCCATCATCGTTTTAATGTCCAAAGGCATTTTGTGGATTTCGTTTTTTCCTATTAATTGCCGATTCCAACTGGAATTTGGATGTCTCAAAATCTTATAATCGTCGTTATAACAACTCACTGTGCTATGAGGCACTGCACATCTCTGTCGCACGCTTTTTTGTCATATCCGCTGGCTCGAAAATCTGACCAGAATTCGGTGCCAGACGTCTTCAAGTCATTGTAGTCTTGAACAAGGCTCAGACGATCGCTCACATAGAGGACCATGGCCTTCTTCTCATTCAGTTGTCTCCGGAAGTCTTCGGAAACAAAAACTTCGATCCCTTCTTTTTTGGAGGAATTCGAGCCGGGCTCATCTTTTTCTTTTTTTTCCTATTTTTTTCGAATTTCTGAAAAACTGATACTCTTCCTTTTTTTATTCTTTCTAACTTTTCAAACATACCTTTACAATTTCAAATTGAAATATCGCGGTGACGAAGTGGTGTGTTCGAAAACTTTTTTTAGAAAAATCAATAATGACGAGTTTCCACGTTTCCCAAGAACGGAAATTTTTTCCGGGGAGACCTTTTCCAGAGTGTCACGGAGAAACAATAAATTTCTCCAGATTTTTATAGCGATTTTCCACGTGCTTATTTATTGATTTTCAGAAACAATGGCTCTCTTTTAGTTCAGGGGTCCCCTCAAAAAATAGGGGTCCCTTAAGGGGTCGAAAAAAAAATAGGGGTCCCTTGAGGGGTCGGAAAAAAAATAGGGGTCCCCTGAGGGGTCGGAAAAAAAATAGGGGTCCCTTCCCAAAATTGAAAGTTCAAAAAGAATAGGGGTCCCATGACCTCATAATGCCAGGAGCACGAATTTAGTCAAATTTAGAGAAAAAAGTGCCTATTGATGGTGCTCCATTAATCATTATTGGTATTTTGATTGTGAATAGCAATGAGAGATGTATATTGTGTTAAGTACTTCAGTTATGTTAGTATAAAACTTTATTAGAAACAGTTGTTATGAAAGCAGTGGAAGGAAGCAGTTCGAGATTTACAAGACCTTATTTTTGAGAAAGGCTTAGGAAAATAAATAATAAAAAAAATATAATAATGTACGCAGGCTTCGACTGTGAGCGGCTAATTACACTTATGTTTGAGTTTGCAGGTGAGACGCGATAGTAAAGGCAGGCATTAGGTTTCTCAATCATTGTAGTTGCCGTAAAACAAGTAAGCCATAGTTGTAGCAACGAAACCAACATTTAGCTGGGTAAGTTCAGCTGTATCAGTCGGGTATTCCTATAATTTATTTAATCATTTACTTCCTATCATTCATTTTGTTATCTTGTTTGAAAATTTTATTATCCGAGATATTTTCTCATTTGACCAGCACAACATGAAGTCAATACCGCTCTTTATACTCAAAGCAAAACTAATGATTAATGAAACACCATCAATAGGCACTTTCTTTTACTAAAATTGACTATATTCGTGATTCTGACATTGTGAGGTCATGGGACCCCTATTCTTTTTGAGGTTTCAATTTTGGGATGGGACCCCTATTTTATTTCCGACCCCTCAAGGGACCCCTATTTTTTTCTGGACTTTCCAAGGGGGGCATGGGACCCCTAGTTTTTTTCCGACCCCTCAGGGGACCCCTATTTTTTTTCCGACCCCTCAAGGGACCCCTATTTTTTTTCTGACTCTTCAAGGGACCCCTATTTTTTGAGAGGACCCCTGAACTAAAAGAGAGCCGAAACAATTTTTCAAATCGGAGAAAAACAGAATGAATTTCTTCTGCTCTCAAAACCAGGTCTGAAACAACAAGGGAGGGAAGGAAAAATTTCCGGTATATTACCGACTTATTTTCGGCCTTTTCTCGGTTTGGGACTTTAGTCACAATCGAGATAATTACAAATTTATTGGAAGACTATTTATAAAAAAACTAAAATACTAACTACTAACTATTCGATCGATCCGTCAATCCATACCGAGTGTTTCCTACTGTTGCCTTTTCACTGGAAATCGGAAATAATTATTTTATATAACAATCTATTAGCCTCATCTAGCAGATGACTATTCGCCCTATTGATGACGCCGTCCGTGAAAAAGCTTGGTCATTTCGGCTGGAAGCAGTTGCTTGCCAAGTTTTTTTCACCGGCGTCATCAATGTAGCGCGTAGTTACCTGCTTCATTTTCCTAATACATAAAACTCGCCTTAATTAATTGACACGCATCTAGTTGATAAGATGGGGATAACAGAAAATTGAAGAAAATCTAGATTTTTCAGCAGAAAAACTAGCGGTCAACTCCGATTAACCCAGGAAGAACAAATGAATTGAAAAACTGAGAAATGGTCGAAGACGAGAGAAGAGAGGACTCAGACGCTCTAAAATTATTCATAACAAAATGAAATAGTGTTAGAGATTGAGAGGAAGCATGCTCAAACGATCAATTACATAGCGAACCATCGCGTTCTTTTCATTTGGTGTAAATTTCAGTCTCTCCGTTTTTGGAGGATCTCGAGCAGGGGCGCATAAAAATACCCGGGACTCGTGAAATATGCGGGACCCGTAAAATCTTTTCCGAGATTCATCCCACTCGATTTTGTGCTCCAAGAAGCTTTTTTGTTGTGTTTCCTAAGCCTTTTCTGATAGTGGGCCATTTGATTCACCCTTTCAAAGCGTAAAACACCACTATTGAACCAGGCTTAGGAAACACACGGCCCAAGCGTAGCAAAAGTCGATTCGGATGAGTCCCGGAAATTATTTTTTCAGTCACGGATAATTTTTTTGGGTCCCGCATATTTCCATGGTCCCGGGTATTTCCATGGGTCCCGAGTATTACCAATGGTCTTCTATCCGGTAAAAAAGAGTCCCGAATAATTCCATAGTTCCCGGGTATTTCTGTTGGTCCCGGGTATTTCCAAAGGTCCTCTATCTTCAAAAAATTAGTCCCTGATATTTCCAAGAATCCCGTATAATTCCATGGGTTCCTGGTATTTCCATGGGTTCCTGGTATTTCCAGGAGTCCCTGGAATTTCCATGGGTCCCGAAAAAGAAATAAATACCCGGGTTTCGGATAAGAGTCGCCTCATCTAGCAGATGACTATTCGCTTCATTGATGACTGCTATATTTTCCTAATATATAAAACTCGCCTTAATTAATTGATACGCATCTAGTTGATAAGAAGGGAATAACAGAAAATTGAAGAAAATCAAGGTTTTTCCGGACTAAAACTAGCGGTCAACTCCGATTAACCCAGGAAGAACAAATGAATTGAAAAACTGAGAAATGGTCGAATACGAGAGAAGAGAGGACTCAGACACTCTAAAATTATTCATAACAAAATGAAATAGTGTTAGAGAATGAGAGGAAGCAGGCTCAAACGATCAAATACATAGCGAACCATCGCGTTCTTTTCATTTGGTGTAAATTTCAGTCTCTTCGTTTTTGGAGATCCGTCCATTCAACTCAAGTAGAAACTTTTTTTCAATAAGAATCAAGCAGTTTCAAAATTCATTGTCGCACTGATGAAACAAAAAACATAATACGATTGTGATAAGACGGAGACATACAAAGTCAAGCCCAACAAGTTCAAAAATTAATAAGGAAAAAAATCGACTGACAGGATTGCTATTTGTATATTTTTCATCCTAATTCTTACATTCCTCCGCTCTCATCGATTCCACCACAAATCGTTAATCTTCCGGTGCTCATTGTTATGAATAGTAGTTTTTTTTATTATTATTAAGTGAAAAAAAAGATAATTTTTCAGAAGGATTTTTGTCAACTCATCGAATAACATTAAATGAAGGCCTCACAGAAGTGGTCACTCGCAGTCAAATGTCGAACAAAATCCCCGTAATCCTTTTAATCCGGAATTGCAAAACCAAAAAAACTCAATTATTTTTCCTTGTTCCCTCTTTTCCCCACCCCTCATTTTATGGGTCCAAACTGTTACTTGTACAAATCTCACGACTCAAACATTTACGAAGCTTTGTATTCTGACTTTGATACTTCTTGTTTTCACTGTTTCTGTTGCTTTTAATAAATACTTTATTCATAGAGGAGACCTTTTGAAAACACCGGACTTTGAAATACATGTTTGAGATTTCTTCAATGAGACATCAACAAACTCCCCAGAGTTTCGATCTTCGGATTTTGGAACACAGGTTTGAGATTTCTTCAATGAAAAATCGACATCAACATAAATCTGGTCCAGGTGTTGAAATGCTTCTCTGATCGATGTGGCCTGCTTCAACAAGTCATCAAAGGTCTGTGCCAACGAAACCGGAAGAGGAGGATTAGCCGCCGTCTTTAATCACATAATAAATATCAGCTATTTTGAAAACTATTACTTACCACAACAGCCGGTTCAGCAGCTTCAGCAGTACTCTCTGACTCGTCATCCCTTCTTGACGACACAACGGATTCTGTAGACCATCCATCCGACTCATTTAGTGTTTCTTCTATTCTGAAATTTTGAAATGATTTTAAATGAAGTGCAAAACTCTCATCTTATCTCAGCTCACAATGATTTTAACACCTCAAAATTGGCGCCGCAAAGCTAACAAGGGAGTCGTTTTTAGACATGGGTTGGGAATTTTCTATAAATTGGTGGTCTGAAAGTAGAGGCTACTGTGAGTGGATTCTGAAATTTCCAGCCCTCACTGGGGCCTGAGAGTCTGGAAATCTTCATCTGAAAATCTGACTCCGCCCCCTGATTTTAATGCATTGTCGACGTGGCGACCACTCTCTGCGCGTCGTACTCTCCTCACTCCCCTACAGGGCTGTAGAGAACAAGCGTCGGATGGCGGCGGGGATGTGGTGTAGGATGACGTGCGGGAGGTCTGGGGTTCGAACCCAAGTGCCTTTTTCTTTTTTGAATTTTTTTTTTCGAACTTTAAAATGATTCAAAAGTTGGTTTTGAACCTCAAAAACATATTTCCTCATTCCGAAGAATCAGGGAAGTCATTAAAAAACTTTTTACCAAATTCAATTTTTCAAAGTTTTTCACTTTCTTCATGCCCAAACTCATGAAATTTTTTGTGAAACTTTTTTTTTCAAAAATTTCTCCTCAAGACATTAGGATGTGGTTTACATTGATAGGAAAGATACACTGAAACAACATCGGAGTGTTTGTCTAGGTCTTTAGGAGGACGAGGATCATTGAAACGTTCGGAAACAACCTCTTTGAACCAAACGAATTGATGAATTATCAAGAGTTAGTTCAAATGCGCTCATGAAAACAGAGAGAAACACGACATACACTGAATATTGATATTTCCTAATGTTTTGAGGAGAAATTTTTGAAAAAAAAAGTTTCACAAAAAATTTCATGAGTTTGGGCATGAAGAAAGTGAAAAACTTTGAAAAATTGAATTTGGTAAAAAGTTTTTTAATGACTTCCCTGATTCTTCGGAATGAGGAAATATGTTTTTGAGGTTCAAAACCAACTTTTGAATCATTTTAAAGTTCGAAAAAAAAATTCAAAAAAGAAAAAAAGGCAAGTGGGTTCGAACCCCAGACCTCCCGCACGTCATCCTACACCACATCCCCGCCGCCAACCGACGCTTGATGTCTACAGCCCTGAAGGGGAGTGAGGAGAGTACGACGCGCAGAGAGTGGTCGCCACGTCGACAATGCATTAAAAATGAGGGGGCGGAGTCAGATTTTCAGATGAAGATTTCCAGACTCTCAGGCCCCAGTGAGGGCTAGAAATTTCAGAATCCACTCACAGAAAACTCTACTTTCAGACCACCAATTTATAGAAAATTCCCAACCCATGTCTAAAAACGATTCCCTTGTAAGATCGGTTTACAGTAGCCATAAAAGTTTTAGCCATACCATATGAAATTGTAAATTAGAAGAGAAGGTAGAAAATTAGAACCGTTCTACAACAAAAAATGACACCTACTCTAACATTGTGCATGGAACAGGCTTTACTACATCGGAAATTAGATTTTCAAAAGATTTTAAAAAAAACCAAATAATCTTACCTCTCACTTTTCTCATCTGTGCTGTCTGCTTCACCTTGTAGCTTCCAATCAACTAGAAATCCTTTTCGCGTTTCGATGATCACTTTGAATTTATTTTCCAGCCTAAAAGTATTAGGGTGGTAAGAACGTTTCCGCAAATCCGGGATTTTTTGCAGTAGAACAGTTTTTTGAATCTAGTTTTTTTCTTGATAGGTACCTACTAGCTAGGCGTGATCACCACCAAAATATCATTTGTATTGGTCACTTGCCTCAAAAGATACAGTAAATTATAAGAGTATTGGTCGGACCCTGTTTTTCGGAAAACCACTGTTCCCAACAAGATTTTCTCAATTTTTTCAATTCAAAATACTCATATGAACATGTGTAATACACCTTTAAAAAATCATGAGTAGACACCCACTATCTGTCATTTTAGAGAAAATTCAAAAATGGCTTGAAATTTCGACCAAAACCTGAAAATCCTTCAATTTCGATTTTTTCCTCAAACTTTCTTCTGAAACTTGTTGGTCCCCCCTCGTGTGAAAATAATCCGCACAGTTCTAATTCTTATCCCGCCGATTGAAGAATTCTGAACAGCCTAAAGTTGGGTGGTCCAAAATATGTATATCGGGGGAGAGTGGGTGTCTGGTCATTATTTTTTGAAGGTGTATTACACATGTTCATATGAGTATTTTGAATTGAAAAAATTGAGAAAATCTTGTTGGGAACAGTAGATTTCCGAAAAACAGGGTCCGACCAATACTCTTATAATTTACTGTATCTTTTGAGGCAGGTGACCAATACAAATGATGTTTTGGTTGTGATCATGCCTAGCTAGTAGGTACCTATCAAGAAAAAAACTAGATTCAAAAAACTGTTCTACTGCAAAAAATCCCGGATTTGCAGAAACTTTCTTACCACCCTAATATATATTGTGTATCCAGAAGCTACCATTTCATGAAGTTATTGGAACTTGATAAGCTCTGACATCGGAAGTTATTTTATTTCTCTGAACTCACTTGAACTGCGTCGTTTTGTCCATTTTGATTCCAATCTTTTTGTACAATCCCATCATTGTATCGACGTCCAATGGCATCTTATGGATCTTGCTTTTTCCTATCAGCTGCCGACTCCATCTGAAATTTGGATGTCTCGAAATCTTATAATCGTCATTATAACAACTCACTGTGCAATGAGGCATTGCACATCTCTGACGCATGCTTTGGTGTCATAGCCACTTGCTCGAAAGTCTGACCAAAATTTTGTGCCAGCCGCCTTCAACTCATTGTAATCTTTAACTAGATTCAGACGATTGATTACATACAGGACCATGGCGTTCTTTTCATCGAGAGTAAATTTTAATCCTTTTTTTTGATGAGCAGTACGGGAATCCATTTTTGTCTTTTCTTCGTTACAATCTTTTTCCTTCTCTCGTTTTTCTGAAAAACTGATATTCTTCATTTTTTGATTCTTTTTAACTTCTCAAACATACCTATTCAAATCCAATTTTGGAATATCCGGAAAGAGTGAGCAACACGGCGACCAAGTAGTGTATTCACTAACATTTCAAGGAAAAATCAGTAATGACGAATTTCCACGTTTTCCCAGAACGGGAAGTTTTTTCTGGGGAGACCTTTTCCAAAGTGTCACGGAGAAATAATAAAATTCTCCAGATGTTTGAAGCAATTTTCCACGTGGCTATTTATTGATTTTTTAAGTTTTCAAAGATTGGAAAAAAACCAAATGAGCTTCTTCTGCTCCAAAAAATCAGGTCCGAAACAACTAAGACCTTAGAGTCGTATCCACTCTTCTTAAAGTCTGCCCAAAATTCTGATCCAGAAGTCTTTAAATCATTGTAATCATCAACTAGGTCCAGACGCTCGATCACATAGTTGACCATGGCCTTCTTTTCATCGAGAGTGAATTTTGATCCCTTTTTTTTTGGAGGAGCATTACGGGGGGGACCTATTTTGTCTTTTCTTCGTTAAAATCTTTTTGTTGCTTCTCTTCTTTTCATCGAGAGTAATTGCCTTCTTCTCATTCAGTTGTCTCCGGAAGTCTTCGGAAACAAAAACTTCGATCCCTTCTTTTTTGGAGGAATTCGAGCCGGGCTCATCTTTTTCTTTTTTTTTCTATTTGCTTCGAATTTCTGAAAAACTGATATTCTTCATTTTTTATTCTTTCTAACTTTTCAAACATACCTTTACAATTTCAAATTGAAATATCGCGGCGACGAAGTGGTGTGTTCGAAAACTTTTTTTTTAGAAAAATCAATAATGACGAGTTTCCACGTTTCCCAAGAACGGAAATTTTTTCCGGGGAGACCTTTTCCAGAGTGTCACGGAGAAACAATAAATTTCTCCAGATTTTTATAGCGATTTTCCACGTGGCTATTTATTGATTTTTAGAAACAATTTTTCAAATCGGAGAAAAACAGAATGAATTTCTTCTGCTCTCAAACCCAGGTCTGAAACAACAAGGGAGGGAAGGAAAAGTTTCCGGTATATTACCGACTTATTTTCGGCCTATTCTCGGTTCGGGACTTTAGTCACAATCGAGATAATTACACATTTATTGGAAGACTATTTATAAAAAAAACTAAAATTATCACTGTCTTCGTATTCTTCTTTCGAAATCCTCACACAGATCGATCCACCAATCCACACTGAGTGTTTTCTACTGTTGCCATTTTTCTGGAAATCAAAAATAATTATTTTAAATGAAAATCTATTATTGATGACGCCGTCCGTGAAAAAGCTAGGCCTTTTCGGATGGAAGAGCTTGCCTGTCCAGTTTTTTCAGCGTGACGGACGGCGTCACCTGCCTATATTTTTCAAATAAATTAGAGTGAACCAAAATTTTCCGCAAATCCGGGATTTTTTTCACTAGGACAGTTTTCTGAATCTAGTTCTTTTCATGATGGGTACCTACCATCTAGGCATAACCACCGCCAAAACCTCATCAGTCTTTGTCACCTACCTCAAAAGATACAGTAAGTTATAAGGATATTCGTCAGACTCTCTTTTTCGGAAAAACCACTGTTTTCAAAAAGATTTTTCCAATTTTTTCAAATTGAAATACTTGTATGGACATACATGTGTATCTACCACCAAAAAAAAATCTTGATCAGATATCAACTCTCTGTCGTTTTAGAGAAAATTCAAAAATGGCTTGAAATTTCGACCAAAAACTGGAAATCCTTTAATTTCGATTTTTTCATCAAGCTTTCTTTTGAAATTTTTTGGTCTTCCCTAGTGTGCAAATAATCCACACATTTCTGAGTTTTAGCACCTCGAATAATAAAATCTGAACAGCCTAAAGTTGGGAGGTCTAAAATATGAATATCGGCGGAGAGTGGGTATCTGGACATGATTTTTCAAAGGTGTAGTACCCATGCTTATATGAGTATTTTTGATCCAAAAAATTGGAAATATCTTTTTTGGAACAGTGATTTTCCAAAAAAGAGGGTCCGATCAACCCAGGAAAAGCAAATGAATTGAAAAACTGAGAACTGGTCGAGGACGAGAGAAGAGAGGACCCAGACATTCTAGAATTGTTCATAACAAGACGAAGTAGTGTGAGGGATTGAGAGAAATTAGAGATAAAATCGAAGTTTTTGGATTCTCCAGATTATTCGAGAGGGTATGAGTCAGGGGAAAAAATAGTTGATCAAAAATCTTCTTAGGAGTTCTAGAAAAAATTAATACGTCATGTAAGCAGCCACACAGACCGACGGACCAACGATCAGAGAAACTGATTTACCGATAGACAGACAGACAGACAAACTTGACGAGTCACAGACCAATAAAACAAAGGGTTACATACAGACATTCATTTACAAAGGCATACAACCGACGGACAAACCAACAGACGAACGGGTTGACCGACAGACAGACAAACAGACAGACTTGACGAGTCACAGACCAATAAACCATACAGACCCACATACTGAAATTCAGCTACACAGAAATAGAGATCAACGGACCAACAGACAAACTGCTATAGCGACAGACAGACCCGACTGACAGATCTAGAATCCTTGAGACCTACCAATTTACAGACATCTGGACACACAGACATTAAGGCTCACAGACTTGGAGCAATCATGAGACAAATCTATTAGTAACCGTTTCTAAAATTTCACAATCCCAAAAAAATTTTTTCAGAGTCCAACAAATGTCACCTTTCAGACCTCCCATTCAATAAGAGCGCACGAAATGTTGGCGCTGGATGTACCAGTAAGAATAGTTGTCGAGAGTTTTTGAATAAAGCATATATTTTCAGGAAATTTAGAAGCTCTTCAAAAGATGGAGGGACGGTGACAAGTTTAATCACCGATTATTTAGAAGAAAGAAGGATCAAAAAATGGTCCCCCGAAGAGCTCATTAGCTTGTAAGTGTTGGGAAGCCGTTCAATTGAGTTGCATGCACTTCAATTCCTACGAGAAAATATAGAAAGTCTCCATTGATTTAGTTAGTAGACAAGAGACTCTGAAATTAGATTCAAATTAGAAATTTAGATTTGCAAAAAACATAGGAGCATTCCGACTATCACCGGATTCGAATTTCCGCGCCAAAAAATTCTTTGAGGACAGCGTGAACCACTACACCGCGCAGGAGAAACAGACAGCAAGAGGTAGGGTAACAGCCGCTTACCCCGTGGTATTCGGATCTTGTGATCTGATACTCTCTCTTTTAGTGGTGACTTCTGACAGTTTCTCAAAAATCGAATGTGGACGCAATTTTATCAAAAGGCCAATTGGTGTTTTTTTGCCTAACTTTAATTTTTCAGCTTCCAGAGTGAGATGATATTCATGCTTCCTGAAGAGGAGGAGTTGACAAAAATGGAGATCGCCGTGATCAGGAAAGGACTCGCCAAACTGGAAAACAAAAAAGAAAAAACAAAAGAAATCAGTGATGCGACTACTGATCAGTACGAAGAAGAAGAAGTGATTTCGAAGTCGTCGACCACAACAGAAAAACTGATGCCAGTCATCAAAAATGATGATTACATGACAATCAAGCCACGAAAGGATAAAACATTCGAGAGAGACGATGAGAACCATAAACGACCTGTAATTCCAGCTGTGCTTCTCTTTTTTTCCTGTTCTCCACAATTATTTCATTCATTTCTCTTACCCAGTAAACTTTATATTTTTAATCCGAAATTCCTCTTCCCCCCCCCGCCCCTCATTTTATGGCTCCAAAATGTTACTTGTAAATACAAATCTCACGACTCGAACAAACATCCATTTACAAAGCTTTTGACACAAACTTCTTGTTTTCACTGTTTCTTCAGCTTTTAACAAAGAATTTATTCAATTTCAGTGGAAGAAATGCAAGAATGAGAAGGTTTTTTTCTGCTCAAATCGGTTCCCACGAGGCAATCATACGATTTTTTTGAATACATCTCCACCATCGTTTGATTCAGGCTCACACCAGTATTCGCCAAGCAATCATACGAATTCTTTGGGTTCGTCTCCACCATCATTTGATTCTGGGTATCACCAGTCTTCACCAAGTTATCATACGAGTTTTTTGAATTCATCTCCTCCATCGTTTGATTCTGGCTCACACCAGTCTTCACCAAGCTATCATTCGGATGTTCCTCCATGAATGTCTCCATGTTTGAACCAATTTCAAATGCGACTTTCGTAAACCAGTTGAAATGGATATTCGAAGTGTTTAGACTTAGTGAGCCCATAGACTTGTTGGTCGTCTCCTTCATTAACTCGCACTTGCACTTCCTAATCGATTCCCATTACTTTTCAATATCACTGATTACAGATTGCTTCCTCAAAGTTCCCATGCCAGCTCCTTCTTTTGACCGAGCACATATCATGATGAGTGTTTCAAATAAAGTTCGCAGGTCTTGACAAGCATACGACTGAAATAAAATTGAGACTATCGATTTTCAGAAACTTTTCGAGAAAAAAAAAGCTCACCAGTGTTTCCTCAACACCTTCTGTTTTCAACCCGAAAAATGGGGCAACAAGAATCTTCTTTGGGATAACAATTTTAGATGTGCAAACTGATTTGATGGGGGATGCTGTTTCGGTGAAATCCGACAGAATCGACAATAAATCGAACGACGACTCAATCTCCTTGGAAACCGTTTGGGCAACTGACTCGTAACTTTTTGACAACACTTCGGAATCGGATGACCATCCATCTCTGACATTGTCGATGGAACAAGTTTCACTAAATCGGAAATTAGGTTTTCAAAAAATTTTTTAAAAACCAAATAATCTTACCGTTGATTTTGTGTCTCCTCATCCTCACTACACTCTTCTGAGCTTCCACTTTCTGCATTTTGTTGTCTCTTCCAACTTAGCACTTTCCCGTTTCTAGTTGTTATATTCAGCATGTGCTTTTTTTCCAGTCTAAAAGTATATACTGTGTATCCAGAAGCTACCATTTCATGAAGTTATTGAAACTTGATAAGCTCTGACATCGGAAATTATTTGATTTCACTGAACTCACTTGAACTGCGTCGTTTTGTCGATCTGGATACCAATCTTTTTGTACAAATCCATCATTAAATTGACATCCAATGGGAGTTTATGGATTTGGTTTTTTCCTATCAATTGACGGTTCCAACTGAAATTTGGATGTCTCGAAATCTTATAATCGTCATTATAACAACTCACTGTGCAATGAGGCATTGGACATCTCTGTCGCATGCTTTTTTGTCATATCCACTCTCTCGAAAATCTGACCAAAATTCTGATCCAGAAGTCTTTAACTCATTGTAGTCTTCCACAAGGCTCAGTCGCTCGATCACATAGTTGACCACGGCCTTCTTTTCATCGAGAGTGAATTTTGATCCCTTTTTTTTTGGATGAGCAGTACGGAAACTCATTTTTGTCTTTTCTTCGTTAAAATCTTTCCGTTGCTTCTCTCGTTTTTCTGAAAAACTGATATTCTTCATTTTTTTATTCTTTCTAACTTTTCAAACATACCTATCCAAGATTAAATTTGGAATATTCGGAGAGGGATGTCGACCAAGTCACAAACTTTTTAAGGAAAAATCAATAATGACGAATTTCCACGTTTCCCCAGAACCGAAAGTTTTCTCTAGGGAGACCTTTTTCCAGAGTGTCACGGAAAAATAATAAACTTCTTCAGATGTTTATAGCAATTTTCCACGTGGCTATTCATTGATTTATTTTAAAACAAAATTTCGGAAATGAAAAAAACCAAATGAGCTGTTTTTGCTCCCAAAATCAGGTCTGAGAAAACTGAGATCAGGTAATGCTCTGTAGTTTTACACTTTCTAGGGACTGATTTATGCAAAAGGTGTAGTTGAGCTACACAAGATATATTTGTTGAAAGCTGACCTTTAGGTGACTCCAAAACAGTTCTCAGAATTTGCAGAGGGCATTTCTAAAGGAAGTTATTTCGATCCGAAATTTTAGCACTAAAACCTACTGTTTTTGAATTTTTTACCATTGCAATCTCACTTTTTCATCGGGAAGACCTTTTTCGTTCGGTCGCCAACGCATGAGACATGTCACGGCATGCATTCACTGTTAAAAACCGTTGCCAGATTATTTTCATTTTGTTTTGAATAATTTTAGAGTGTCTGAGTCCTCTCTTCTCTCGTCTTTGACCATTTCTCAGTTTTTCAATTCATTCGTTCTTCTTGGGTTAATCGGAGTTGACCGCTAGTTTTTCTCCGGAAAAACCTTGATTTTCTTTAATCTTCTGGTGTTTTATTCACATAAACTAGATGTATATTAATTAATAAAGGTGAGTTTTATATATTAGGAAAATATAGCAGGTGACGCCGTCCGCCACGTGAAAAACAAATGGCAAGCAAGAGCTTCCAGCCAAAATGACCTAGCTTTTTCATGGGCGGCGTCATCAATGGGGCCCTTATTCATCTGTTAGAGGCTAATAGATTTTTGTATAAAATAATTTTTCAGAGTAAAATGGCAGCAGTAGAAAACATTCGGTTTGGATTAGTGGATCGATCAAATAGTGTGAGGATCTCAAAGAAGGAAAACGAAGACAATGATAATTTGAGTAGTTTTTAAAAAAAATACTTTCAATAAAAAAACTTTCAATAAATTTGTAACTATCTCGATTGTGACTGTTGAAATGTGCAGGAAGACAGACAGACATTTGGACAACGCATCTGACAGGCAGAGATCCGAAGCCGAAAATAGACCAAAAATAGGCCGGAAATAAGCCGGCATATTCCCTTCCTAATTGTTTGTGGCTTCTAGGTATTGTAGGACATACCTCTATGTCTAGAACGCACAACAGACTCTCAATCTGTCCTTAGATATGCTTGTAGGACACTATCATCCGTCTACTTCCCGAGGCTACCCCGAATCAGAACCGGCCGAATCAGAACCGAAGTTCGTGATCTTGCGCGGGCTCTACTTCTAAAAAAAACTTGGTATGTAAATATAAATAATTGTAGAGAATTTTTTTCGCTACAACTTGATATATTCACATCTTTTGATTTTCCAGAATCAAAGCCCTCGCAAGGTCACAAACTTTGGTTCTGATTCGGCCAGTTCTGATTCGGGGTAGCCTCTATTTCCCTAAGTGTTTTTCCAAGTGTAAAACTACAGAGCATTACTTGATCTCAGTTATTTCGGACCTGATTTTTTGGAGCAGAAGAAATTCATTCTGTTTTTCTCATTTCCGAAAATTTGTTTTAAACTAAATCAGTGAACAGCTACGTGGAAAATCGCTATAAACATCTGAAGAAGTTTATTATTTCTCCGTGACACTCTGGAAAAAGGTCTCTCCAGAAAAAAACTTTCCGTTCTGGGGAAACGTGGAAATTCGTCATTATTGATTTTTCCTAAAAAAAGTTGGTGACTTGGTCACCATCTCTCTCCGAATATTCCAAATTTGATCTTGGATAGGTATGTTTGAAAAGATGGAAAGAATCAAAAAATGAAGAATATCAGTTTTTCAGAATTTTGAGAGAAAGAACGAAAAGATTGTAACGAAGAAAAGACAAAAATGGGTCCTCGTACTGCTCCTCCAAAAAAGGGACTAAAATTCACACCAAAAGAACAGCAAGCGATGGTTCAACATGTGATCGATCGTCTGAACCTTGTTCAGAATTACGATGAGTTGAAGGCGGCTGGAACAGACTTTTGGGCAGACTTTAAGAAGAGTGGATATGACAAAAAGGCGTGCGACAGAGATGTCCAATGCCTCATAGCACAGTGAGTTGTTATAATGACGATTATAAGATTTCGAGACATCCAAATTTCAGTTGGAGTCGGCAGCTGATAGGAAAAGGCAAAATTTCAAAGTGTGATCTGGATGCATCGATCATTCTTCATCTGTTCAAAGCAATTCCAGTTCCTATGTCAGAGCTCATGAAATTCCAGTAAGTTCATGAAATGGTAGCTTCTGGATACACAATATATACTTTTAGACTGGAAAATAAGTTCAAAGTGATCATCAAAACGCGAAAAGGATTTCTAGTTGATTGGAAGGGACAAAGTGATGCAGACAGCACAGATGATGAAAGTGAGAGGTAAGACTATTTGGTTTTTTGAAAAAAATCTTTTAAAAATCTAATTTCCGATGTAGTAAAGCCTGTTCCATGCAAAATGTTAGAGTAGGTGTCATTTTTTGTTGTTGAAAGGTCCTAATTTTGATTTTATACTGTAAACCCTAATTTTCTAATTTCTCTTCTGATTTCCAATTTCATATGGTATGGCTAAAACTTTTATGGCTACTGTAAACCGGTCTTGGCTTTGCGGCGCCAATTTTGAAGTGTTAAAATCATTGTGAGCTGAGATCAGATGAGAGTTTTGCACTACCTATTTAAAATCATTTCGAAATTTCAGAGAAGAAGAAAGCTCCGAAAGTGCAACCGAGTCCGAAATTGATTCTGCTACAGTTTTTGGTACAGTTGTGGTAAGTAATAATTTTAAAAATAGCTGATATTTATTAAGTGTTTTAAGACGGCGGCTCTTTCTCCACCACCAGCTACATATCAAAAGACGATCGATGATTTGCTGGAGCAGTCCAAATCGATCAGAGAAGCATTTGAAAACCTGGACCAGATTTATGTTGATGTTGATTTCTCACTGAAGAAATCTGAAACCTGTGTTGGAAAGTCCGAAGTCCGAAACTGTGGAGAGTTTGTCAGGAACCAAAAAAAAAAGAGATCTTTAAACTTTTTCTTATGCTTCATAATAAAGGTTCGCTTTATATACAATCAATGTTCTGCGAGAATATCATTTTGACAGATTCTGTTTGAAGGAGGAGTGCGCTATTGTAACTTTCAATAGAAAAATTGTCGCAAAATTCTGAGAAATGTATCAGAACGAATTCCAGAGCTCCAAACAAAAGAAATCATGAGTATTCGTATTCATGAATGATGCTTCACTATTTGAAGCTTTGCTTTGCGTCTTCAATAATCTAATTCAGATAATTTGATCGCAGAAACTCTTTTATCACATCCTAAAATGCACAGATCTGATTTTTCAAGCTGACTGGATCAGAATAGGCTTTTTTTTTCTTCAGAGGAACGAGAGTTAGACAAAAAAAAAGACACAAATCGAGAGAGAAAGATGTTTCACCCGGACATTCTCATTCACTTTTTATTTTGTTCTCTCTGAATCTCTTTTCGACACTATTTCTCAGTCCACAACCTAGTTTCGCTTTCAATTTTATTCTTTGGTTGGTCAGTGTACTTTCCACTTAACCACGTGGAGAGCCTACTTCTGACGCTTCTGAACCGGTTGTGGTTGTAAGTAATAATTTTCAAAATAGCTGATATTTATTTTATGTGTTTTAAGACGGCGGCTGTTCCTTCTTCAGCTCCATATCTAAAGACAATCAATGATTTGTTGGAGCAGTCCGAGTCGATAAGAAAAGCGTTTCATCAGATGGACCCGCTCTACCTCAATGTCGACGTTTCATTGAACCAACCAAGTAACTGCGTTCCAAAAGTTGAAACTCATACTTCGGAAGATATTGGTCACCTCTCAAAGAAGAAGTCAGTAAACTGTATTCAAAATGTTGAATAAAGTATTTATTAGAAGCAACAGAAACAGTGAATACAAGAAGTATCAAAGTCAAAATACAAAGCTTTGTAAGTGTTTGTTTGAGTCGTGAGATTTGTACAAGTAACAGTTTGGACCCATAAAATGAGGGGTGGGGAAAAGAGGGAACAAGGAAAAAGAAATGAGGTTTTTTGGTTTTGCGATTTTGGATTAAAGAGGGATTATGGGAATTTCAGAAGCTGTTTTAAAATGTATATTGTGTGCTCATATAGTGATGTATGATATTGAGAGAACTCAAGAAAAATTCTTAACCCGCCGAAAAATAACGAAGAAAATTGTTTTTTTTTTTCAGAAGTGGGACGGGATGGCCTAACTTTTTTGAATTCCCGCCGGGTTGAAACTTCGGCCGCGGCCATTAGAATTTTCTTAAAAAATATTGATTTTTACAGTTTTTTCCAGTTTTCAGCACTTTTTGAATGTTGAACTTTTTGAATGAATGTAAAACTTTTTGAATTTTTTGAACGGAAAACAGTTTTCAATTATAGATTATATTTTTCCAATGACTTTTGACAAAAAATCTAAAATTTTGGTGAACACATTGAAAATTAGTCATTACAGTTTTCAAATTTTTTTTTGTCCAAAGTCATTGGAAAAAATATATTTCATTGAATACCGTTTTCCGTTCATATTATATTCAAAAAGTGCTTTAAACTAAAAAAAAAACTGTAAAAAATCAATATTTTTCTAGAAAATTCTGATGGCCGCGGCCGAAGTTTCAACCCGGCGGGAATTCAAAAAAGTTAGGCCAACCCATCCCACTTTTGAAAAAGGTGATTTTCTTCGTTATTTTTCGGCGAGTTAAGAATTTTTCTGTGTTCTCTCAATATCACTCACCACTACAGGGTGCGCCAAAATTATTGCAACTCATGTTTAGGGGGCCAGCTAAGCATTGAAACTTTTTTTATAGGCCAGATTGAGACAGAAAATCATTTATCATTGTTCGATTGACAAATTTGTTGATTCCCATGTCAATCGGTTCGAAATTGAAAATTTTATGGAACTTCTAAACCAACTAACCACGTTGAGTGTACGAAATCAACTGATTTTATGAAAGTTTGCTGAAAAAATTTGACACCTTCCATTGTCGAATACTTCCCGATTTTTTGACAAATATGAAGTATCATACGTCAAATGAATCAGCAAAAAAATTGAGGTCTTAAAATTACGTTTAAGCATGTTTACAAAACCAGCCTTCATGGGGTATCTTCAGCGGCATGCGGCTATCTGAAGTTTGAGGGTATCCGCGATCGGCTGTTTATTCTTCTTCATCAAGATGGATATATGCCTTGATACTTCTTGAAATGTTTAACTGAATGACTAGAAACAAATTTGGAGAATTTAGGCTATGTAGAAAAATCTCAAGAGTTTTTAATATGCTGTCAGTGAACAGATACTGAAAAACTAGAAAATAACAAATTTCTTGTGGGTTGTCCAGAAATTCATCAATATTGTAACTTGTTAAGCCTAAAAATGTTGTTTGCTGTTCATTCAATGAAATTAACGTCAGAATAAACAACCTGGTGACCTTATTTGACATGCTATATGGGATATCTCACTTTCTACAAAAAAAGGCTAAAAAGTCGCTTTTCATAGGCTTGATTGGGGTGGGTTTTTTGGGAACTAGGTTTATCATCGGGATCCGAATTTGTTTTTTAGTAGAAATGGATGTCTGTAAAATGTTTTCCAACACATTTTAACAATAGTGTTCGAAAAGGGCGGTTGGAAAACAGTGCTCTAACTTAAAAACACCTGCGTGCAGGTGAGGTGTCGGACTTCGGTGTTCAATGTACTGTAACTCCCGTGAAATGAGGCCGAACTTGATAATTTTTCATTTTCATGTTTATTAGGTATCTGGTACTTCACCGCAAAAAAACTGAAAGAATTGCTCTCGTGGGTCAGGAAATATATTCACTTCAAGTAGTTGCAATAATTTTGGCGCACCCTGTATATGCATGCATGGGAGGATTCACTGCACTGCGAAAATGATTTTTTCCACGTGCTAAATTTTTCAAAATATTCCGAAAATTCAGAAAATGGTGAAGATTACTGTAGGATTATGATAGTTTCAGTATTCCAAAAGCTCCACTGGCAAGCTTCTGATGATATACTTTTCAGAACATTTTTTCATCTGGAGATGTTCTCAATGAAGTGAGTAGAAGTGAGTGTCGTATTCTATTGGAAGTTTCATCTGCTCTTCTGAGTTTATCCGATGGCAATGAATCTCTTTGTGTTCCTTCAAAACTTCCACATTGAGAAATCATCAGAGACCAAAGTATTTACAAATGCATTGACCGTATGAAGAAGATGTCCACATAGCTGGATAGTGAGAGCAGCATTCAATCCACAATTTCAAGCTTGTCTCAGTGTTGAATTCAGAAGACGAACAATTTCTCCAGTAGCATAATGATCATCTGAATATTCAGAAGAGCACGGGCCGCCGGTCGGATGACTCCTTTGAGAATATCAACAAGTCGTCGGAAGATTCGTTCGATGCTTTTCCAAGAGAATGAAAAAGAGAGAACGGATTTTTTTCGCAACGGTAAGCTAATTGAATTCGAGTAATTTGAAGAAAAGAAAGGAAAAGTCTCACCTCTAAATCAGCCTCTAAATCTGATTTTGAGAGCAAAAACAGCTCATTTGGTTTTTCTCAGCTTTGAAATTTTTTTTAATCAATAAATAACCACGTGGAAAATCGCTATGAAAATCTGGAAAATTTTATTATTTCGTGACACTCTGGAAAAGGTCTCCCCAGAAAAATATTCAGTTCTGGGGAAACGTGGAAATTCGTCATTATTGATTTTCCTAAAGAAAGTTATTGAATACACTATTTGTTTGCCGTGTTGCTCACCCTTTCGGATATTCCAAAATTGAATTAGAATAGGTATGGTTGAAAAGTTAGTAAGAATCAAAAGATGAATAATATCAGTTTTTCAGAAATTCGAAAAAATAAGAAAAAAAAAAGAAACAGATGAACCCGGCTCGAAATCCACCAAAAAAGGAGGGATTAAAATTTACTCTCGATGAAAAGAAAACCATGGTCCTGTATGTAATCAATCGTCTGAATCTAGTTAAAGATTGCAATGAGTTGAAGATGTCTGGCACCGAATTCTGGTCAGACTTTCGGGCAAGTGGCTATGACGCCAAAGCGTGCAACAGAAATGTCCAATCTCATTGCACAGTTGCACAGTGAGTTGTTGTCTCATTGCACAGTGAGTTGTTGTTATAATGACCATTATAAGATTTCGAGATATCCAAATTTCAGTTGGAATCGGCAGCTGATAGGAAAAAACGAGCTCCATAAGATGCCATTGGACGTCAATACAATGATGGATTTGTATAAGAAGAATCAAAATAAACAAAACGACAAAATTCAAGTGAGTTCAGAGGAATAAAATAACTTCTGATGTCAGAGCTTATCAAGTTCCAATAACTTCATGAAATGGTAGCTTCTGGATACACAGTATATACTTTTAGACTGGAAAACAGTATATACTTTTCGACTGTGAGCTGAGATCAGATGAGAGTTTTGCACTTTATTTAAAATCATTACGAATTTTCGGTATCGAAGAAAGCTCCGACAGTTCAACGGATTCCAATGTTACTTCCGATGAAGTTGATACCTCTGACGTTTCTGAGCCGGCTGTCGTGGTAAGTACTAATTTTCAGAATAGCTGATATTTATTATGTGTTTTGAGACGGCGGCTGTTCCTCGTCCTCCAGCTTCATATCTAAAGACGATCGATGATTTGTTGGAGCAGTCCGAGTCGATAAGAAAAGCGTTTCATCAGATGGACCGGCTTTACCTCAATATCAATATTCAGTTGGATACGAAACTGTCCAAAGATTGTGTCGTGAAAAGTTCACCGAGCCAAAGTCAAATTGGACCCAAGTTGGATACGAAACTGTCCAAAGATTGTGTCGTGAAAAGTTCACCGAGCCAAAGTCAAATTGGACGCAAGTTGGATACGAAACTGTCCAATGATTGTGTCGTGAAAAGTTCACCGAGCCAAAGTCAAATTGGACCCAAGTTGGATACGAAACTGTCCAAAGATTGTGTCGTGAAAAGTTCACCGAGCCAAAGTCAAATTGGACCCAAGTTGGATACGAAACTGTCCAATGATTGTGTCGTGAAAAGTTCACCGAGCCAAAGTCAAATTGGACCCAAGTTGGATACGAAACTGTCCAAAGATTGTGTCGTGAAAAGTTCACCGAGCCAAAGTCAAATTGGACCCAAGTTGGATACGAAACTGTCCAATGATTGTGTCGTGAAAAGTTCACCGAGCCAAAGTCAAATTGGACCCAAGTTGGATACGAAACTGTCCAATGATTGTGTCGTGAAAAGTTCACCGAGCCAAAGTCAAATTGGACCCAAGTTGGATACGAAACTGTCCAATGATTGTGTCGTGAAAAGTTCACCGAGCCAAAGTCAAATTGGACCCAAGTTGGATACGAAACTGTCCAAAGATTGTGTCGTGAAAAGTTCACCGAGCCAAAGTCAAATTGGACCCAAGTTGGATACGAAACTGTCCAATGATTGTGTCGTGAAAAGTTCACCGAGCCAAAGTCAAATTGGACCCAAGTTGGATACGAAACTGTCCAAAGATTGTGTCGTGAAAAGTTCACCGAGCCAAAGTCAAATTGGACCCAAGTTGGATACGAAACTGTCCAATGATTGTGTCGTGAAAAGTTCACCGAGCCAAAGTCAAATTGGACCCAAGTTGGATACGAAACTGTCCAAAGATTGTGTCGTGAAAAGTTCACCGAGCCAAAGTCAAATTGGACCCAAGTTGGATACGAAACTGTCCAATGATTGTGTCGTGAGCACTAACCTGAGTAAATTAAAATATTATTCTTATTGCATTTCTTCCAAAGAGAATAAATAAATAATTCATTAGAAGCAAAAAAAACAGTGAAAACTAGAAGTTTGTGTCAAAATACAAAGCTTTGTAAATGTTTGTTTGAGTCGTGAGATTTGTACACTTAACAGTTTGGACCCATAGAATGAGGGGGGGGGGATAGGGGAAAGTGAAAAAGAAATGTGAAAAAGAAGTGAGATATTGATATCAACATAAATCTGATTCATCTGATTGAACGATTCTCTGATCGTTATGGCCTGCTTGTTCAAGTTATCCATCGTCTGTGCATACGAAACGGGTGGACCGAAAAATTCCGCTACACCGCACCACTGTATTCTAATTTTTATTACATCACCCCCCTCCACAACCATTATTCAAATACTTATTTTGCTTTCTACTACTTCGTCAGTTGCTATTATTTTATTTGGACAAGCCGCGGAATTTGGATTATTGTATTCATCGCTGAAAGACTACATTTGCCATCCATCGCCAACAGAACGACCAGAAATGGATCTTCATTATCGTTGAGTGATAATAATTATTTCATGATAATTGCCGCATGGCTTAAGATTGACCGATGAGCACGTGCGCCGAAAGGTATATGCACATGCGCGAAAAATTGAATTGAAAAAAAAAAGCGCATGACAATTTTTGAATATTATTATTTTGATGGTGTCCTAATTGAATTGTTTGACTAATTTATGAATTAAATTACTTCAATTGTATAATCAGCAAACAGCGAAATTTTTTATGAATAGTATGACTTGCCAAAAAGCTCTAGAATAATGCAAAGATCTAATTTACGAATTATTTGTTCCGCGCTTCTCAGAACCGTACAAAATACGGTAAATAGTGTAATCTGAGGTAATGAGTTTATTAGTGAATCTGTTTGATTGTAACTTGAAAGCTAGGTAATTATTGAATTTTGTGTTGGAATATTTTTTTTCTTCTGGTTGTTTATTCCTTGAAGATATGGGTTTTTCTCGAACACCTTCAACATCTAAGGTTTCGGGGACGAAACATGTCTGAGAGGGTGGGATGTCGTATCTCTGTTTTTTTCTCTTAGGGAGTTGAAATGTTCTCGAGCTAAATTTCAAGCTACGAGGACGTAGCAGCTTTCTATAGGGGGTAGGATGTAAAGGGTTACTTTTTAACTCTTCTTCATTTGCTTCCTGCAGGGTTGTCTTATTAGTGTGGCACCTGCCACACTATTGAGTCACCTTGAGAGAAAGAGACAACAGATAAGATACCCCACGGAGATTTGGTTTTTCACTTCATGCTACCTTGGTGTGAGAATGAGAGAAGGTCGCAACATCTAAGACCTTCTCTCCCAATAAACATGTCGACATTATTCTGGATTTTTATTATTATATCATAGCAAATTCCTGGCACGGAACGCGTATATGACATTATCATTGATGACTGGCATCAGTTCAGTGTCTCCAACGGCTCCTGCAACAGCTCTTGAATACCTGGAAATGAGAGGATGAGTAAACTAGGAGCCATCTCTTCGATATACTAAAGAAGTAGTTCTGTGTGTCTGTGTGTCCAGTAAATATCAGTAAACAATTTTTGATCCTTGGACGCATTAATATCATATCTAGCATATGGTTATGGGCCACCAATCTATGACTGTTTTGAGTTCGGATTGCTGTATAAATGCGGTAGTTAAGGTAACAACTATATCGAGGAAACGAGTTCACATTGTTCATTTTTATTTTTTGGATGTAGAAGCTATATGACCTTGATCGAAAACAACCAGAAAATGGTGAAGATTACTGTAGGATTATGATAGTTTCAGTATTCCAAAAGCTCGAGGCTACCCCGAATCAGAACTGGCCGAATCAGAACTACCCCGAATCAGAACCGGCCGAATCAGAACCAAAGTTTGTGACCTTGCGGGGGCCCGCATTCTGAAAAAACGGGGGATATGAATATACGAAATTTTAGAGGGGAAAATTCTCTATCAGATGATATTAATTTTATACAGAATCCAGGCCCCCGCAAGGCCACAAACTTTGGTTCTGATTCGGCCGGTTCTGATTCGGGGTAGTTCTGATTCGGCCAGTTCTGATCCGGGGTAGCCTCAAAAGCTCCACTGGCAAGCTTCTGATGATATACTTTTCAGAACATTTTTTCATCTGGAGATGTTCTCAATGAAGTGAGTAGAAGTGAGTGTCGTATTCTATTGGAAGTTTCATCTGCTCTTCTGAGTTTATCCGATGGCAATGAATCTCTTTGTGTTCCTTCAAAACTTCCACATTGAGAAATCATCAGAGACCAAAGTATTTACAAATGCATTGACCGTATGAAGAAGATGTCCACATAGCTGGATAGTGAGAGCAGCATTCAATCCACAATTTCAAGCTTGTCTCAGTGTTGAATTCAGAAGACGAACAATTTCTCCAGTAGCATAATGATCATCTGAATATTCAGAAGAGCACGGGCCGCCGGTCGGATGACTCCTTTGAGAATATCAACAAGTCGTCGGAAGATTCGTTCAATGATTTTCCAAGAGAATGAAAAAGAGAGAACGGATTTTTTTCGCAACGGTAAGCTAATTGAACTCGAGTAATTTGAAGAAAAGAAAGGAAAAGTCTCACCTCTAAATCAGCATCATGAGTCGACGGTGTCAATGTGACCGCTCCTTCCATGAAACTGATCGCAGCGTGTCGACCACGGATGTCATCGCCGTCGAGCTAAAAGTTTTTAGCTTTCTCTGAAACGATTTTTCAAAATACTCACATAAATATTATGCTGGGAGGAGTTCGACATTTGACTGTCACTGCCCACTTCTGTGAGGCCTTCATGTAATGTTATTCGATGAGTTGACAAAAATCCATCTGAAAAATTATCTATTTTTCATTCCATAATAATAAAAAAAACTCTTATTCATAACAATGAGCACCGGAAAATTAACGATTTGTGGTGGAATCGATAAGAGTGGAGGAATGTAAGAATTAGGATGAAAAATATACAAATAGCAATCCTGTCAGTCGATTTTTTCCTAATTAATGAACTTGTTGGGCTCGACTTTGTATGTCTCCGTCTCATCACAATCGTATTATGTTTTTTGTTTCATCGGTGCGACAATAAGTTTTGAAACTGCTTGATTCTTATTGAAAAAACGTTTCTACTTGAGTTGAATGGACCCACGCCGATCATCGGATCATTACGACTTCACTGCCTCGAGATCCTCCAAAAAAGGAAGGGACTGAAATTTACACCAAATGAAGAGAACGCGATGGTTCGCTATGTAATTGATCGTTTGAGCCTGCTTCCTCTCAATCTCTAACACTTTTTCATTTTGTTATGAATAGTTTTAGAGTGTCTGAGTCCTCTCTTCTCTCGTCTTCGACCATTTCTCAGTTTTTCAATTCATTTGTTCTTCCTGGGTTAATCGGAGTTGACCTCTAGTTTTTCTCCGGAAAACCCTTGATTTTTTTCAATTTTCTGTTATTCCCTTCTTATCAACTAGATGCGTATCAATTAGTTAAGGTGAGTTTTATATATTAGGAAAATATAGCAGGTGACGCCGTCCGCCACGTGGAAAAAACTTGGCAAGCAAGAGCTTCCAGCCGAAATGACCTAGCTTTTTCACGGACGGCGTCATCAATGGGGCGAATAGTCATCTGCTAGATGAGGCTAATAGATTTCCATATAAAATAATTATTTCCGATTTCCAGTAAAATGGCAACAGTAGAAAACATTCGGTTTGGATTAGTGGATCGATCAAATAGTGTGAGGATCTCAAAGAAGGAATACGAAGACAATGATAGTTTTAGTTTTTTTTTTAATCTTTCAATAAACTTGTAATTATCTCGATTGTGGATGTTGGGATATGCAGAAAGGCAGACAGACATCAGGACAACGCATCTGACAGGCAGAGATCCAAAGCCGAAAATCTGAGCTGAAAATAGGCCGGAAATAGGCCGGAAACTGCCCGGAAAAAGGCAGGAAATAGGCCGGAATCAAGCCGGAAATAGGCCGGAAATAAGCCGGGAATAAGCCGGGAATTCTAATTCTTTGTGACTTTTCATAATATAAGTCATAATTACAGAGCATAATTTGCACTTGGTTGTTTCGGACCTTAATTTGATAGCAGAAACAACTCATTTTGTGTTTTCTCAGCTTTGAAAAAATTTTTCTAAAAAATCAATAACTAGCCACGTGGAAAATCGCTATAAAAATCTGAAGAAATTTATTATTTCTCCGTGACACTCTGGAAAAAGGTCTCTCCAGAAAAAAACTTTCCGTTCTTGGAAAACGTGGAAATTCGTCATTATTGATTTTTCCTAAAAAAGTTTGTGACTTGATCGCCATCTCTCTCCGAATATTCCAAATTTTATCTTGGATAGGTATGTTTGAAAAGTTAGAAAGAATAAAAAAATGAAGAATATCAGTTTTTCAGAAAAACGAGAGAAGGAAAAAGATGGTAACGAAAAATAGACAAAAATGTGTCCTCGTACTGCTCCTCCAAAAAAAAAGGGATCAAAATTCACTCTCGATGAAAAGAAGACCATGGTCGACTATGTAATCGAGCGTCTGAGTCTTGTGGAAGACTACAATGACTTGAAAACGTCTGGAACCGAATTCTGGTCAGACTTTAAGAAGAGTGGATACGACTCTGAGGCGTGCAACAGAGATCTGCAATGCCTCATTGCACAGTGAGTTGTTATAATGACGATTATAAGATTTCGAGACATCCAAATTTCAGTTGGAGTCGGCAGCTGATAGGAAAAAGCAAGATCCATAAGATGCCATTGGACGTCAATGCAATAATGGAACTGTACAGAAAAATTGGAATCAAAATGGACAAAACAACGCGATTCAAGTGAGTTCAGAGAAATAAAATAACTTCCGATGTCAGAGCTTATCAAGTTCCAATAACTTCATGAAATGGTAACTTCTGGATACACAATATATACTTTTAGGCTGGAACAGAAGTACAAAGTGATCATCAACACTCGAAGTGGTTTGCTAGTTGACTGGGAGGGAGAAAGGGATGCATACAGCACAGATGATGAAAGTGAGAGGTAAGACTATTTGGTTTTTTGAAAAAAATCTTTTGAAAATCTAATTTCCAATGTAGTAAAGCCTGTTCCATTTACAATGTTAGAGTAGGTGTCATTTTGTGTTGTTGAACGGTCCTAATTTTGATTTTATACGGTAAACCCTAATTTTCTAATTTGTTTTCTAATTTCCAATTTCATATGGTATGGCTAAAACTTTTATGGCTACTGTAAACCGGTCTTGGCTTTGCGGCGCCAATTTTGAAGTGTTAAAATCATTGTGAGCTGAGATCAGATGAGAGTTTTGCACTACCTATTTAAAATCATTTCGAAATTTCAGAGAAGAAGAAACAGTCAATGAGTCGGATGGATGGTCCGTTGTGTGGTCAAGAAGGGATGATGAGTCAGAGCGTACTGCTGAAGCTGATGGACTGGCTGTTGTAGTAAGTACTAATTTCAAAAATAGCTGATATTTATTATGTGTTTCAAGACGGCGGCTGTTCTTCCTCCAATTTCGTTGGCAGAGACGATTGATGACTTAATGAAGCAGGCCACATCGATAAGAGAAGCGTTCCATGATATGAACCCGCTCTACGTCAATGTCGACGTTTCATTAAAGTCCTCATCCATTTGCATTCCAAAGTTTGCGGATCGTGATTCAGGAGCCGCTGATTCTCTGCCAAAGAAATCCTCATCCATTTGCATTCCAAAGCCCAAATAAAGTATTGAATAAAGTGTTTATTAGAAGCAACAGAAACAGTGAAAACAAGAAGAATCAGAGTCAAAATTCAAAGCTTTGTAAATGTTTGTTTGAGTCGTGAGATTTGTACAAGTAACAGTTTGGACCCATAAAATGAGGGGTGGGGAAAAGAGGGAACAAGGAAAAAGAAATGAGGTTTTTTGGTTTTGCAATTTTGGATGAAAGGAGGATTACGGGAATTTTGGAAACTGTTTTAAAATGTAGAGTGTGTGTTCATATAGTGCTGTGTGATATTGAGAGAACTCAAAAAATTCTTAACCCGCCGAAAAATAACGAAGAAAATAGTTTTTTTTTTCAGAAGTGGGATGGGATGGCCTAACTTTTTTGAATTCCCGCCGAGTTGAACATTCGGCCGCGGCCATCCGAATTTTCTAGAAAAACTTTTATTTTTCACAGTTTTTTCCAGTTTCAAACACTTTTCGATTAAAATATAAACGGAAAACGGGTTTCAATTATAAATTGTATTTTTCCAATGATTTTCGACAAAAAATCTAGAATTTTGGTGAAAATGAAAATTTTTTATTACAGTTTTCAAATTATTTTTTGTCGAAAATCATTGGGAAAAATTTAATTTATATGTGAAAACCGTTTTCCGTTCATATTATATTCAAAAAGTGCTTTAAACTGAAAAAAACTGTAAAAATCAATATTTTTTTTTAGAAAATTATGATGACCGCGGCTGAAATTTGAACCCGGCGGGAATTCAAAAAAAAAATTCTCTCAATATCAGGGTATTTTGAAGGAAATCTTCTTTTTGACCCTTTTTTGATGTTATTAGCACGTTTTTCTTTATTCCCTTATCAACGTTTCGGCAAATGCCATCATCAGGATATAGAACCGTCTAGAAAACATAAAAATCGAAGGGGAAAGAGAGTGCAAACACTTACATCAAGAGCTACAAGTGAGAATGAGAAATAGACACTAAGAATGGATAAATCTAGGAGAAAATAGAACACGCTCAATATCACACAGCACTATATGAGCAGACAATCTACATTTTAAAACAGTTTCCAAAATTCCCGAAATAATCCTTTAGGTATCCATTATATTCTTTCTAAAAGTGAGCAGCACTTCAATATTCCAGTGCATTTTATTGGAACTTATGGGTCCAATACCCGTCTTGATTCCATTCAATTTTCTGACTCCCCTCTTCGGTCCATCCAATTTTCAGAATAGGCTTAGGTCTATTCAGAATTAAAATTAACAATTTATTGGATGATTTGGATCAGTTAATGAATAGAAATTACAATGACCATTTTTTAATTGTCGAGAGAGATGGAGCGGTTTCAACAGCAAGCTCTGGAGGATCATGCGTACCAAACTGAGTCTTGTCCGTCGACTAGTCGTCTGATAAGGTGTGTGTTTCTGAGGTCCTCTTTGAGATTGCATCAACCAGGCTTTTCGAAAGCGGTGTGAGTTGGTTGAGGGTGATGGGACTGGTTGTGGTCGACGACTCCGATATCACTTCTTCTTCTTCTTCATGAATATCATCTCACTCTGGAAGCTGAAAAATTAAAGTTAGGCAAAAAAAACCAATTGACCTTTTCATAGAATTGCGTACACTTTTGATTTTTGAGAAACTGTCAGAAGTCACCACTAAAAGAGAGAGTATCAGATCGTGAGATCTGAATACCACGGGGTAAACGGCAGTTCCCCTACCTCTTGCTGTATGTTTCTCTTGCGCGGTGTAGTGGTTCACGCTGTCGTCAAAGAATTTTTTAGCGCGGAAATTCGAATCCGGTGATAGTCGGAATGTTCCTATATTTTTTGCAAATCCAAGTTTCTAATTTTGAATTTAATTTCAGAATCTCTTGTCTACTAACTAAATCAATGTCTGTTAACATGGCGTATTTATGTATATTTTCTCTAGAACTCATGAGAAGATTTTTGATCAACTATTTTTTTTCCTTTGACTCATTCTATCTCGATTCTTCTAGAACCCGAAAAAAATTGATTTTATATCTAATTTCTCTCAATCTCTTACACTATTTCATTTCGTTATGAATAATTTTAAAGTGTCTATGTCCTCTAGTCTCTCGTCCTTGACCATTTTTCAGTTTTGCAATTCATTTGTTCTTCCTGGGTTGATCGGTATTGACCGCTAGTTTTTTCTTCGGGAAAACCGTGATTTTCTTTATTTTATGGTATTATTTTCTTATCAACTAGATGCGTATCAATTAATTAAGGTGAGTTTCATATATTGGGAAAATATAGCAAGTGATTACGCGCCCCATTGATAACGCCGTTGAAAAAACTTGGTAAGAAAGCGCTTTCAGGCCTAGCTTTTTCACGGATGGCGTCATCAATGGAGCGCGTAGTCATCTGCTATATGAAGCTAATAGGTTTTTGTATAAAATCATTTTTTACAGAAAAATGGCAACAGTAGGAAACACTCGGTATGGATCGGTGGGTCGATCAAATAGTGAGAGGATTAAATAAGAAGAATACGAAGACGATGATAATTTTAGTTTTTTTATAAATAGTCTTTCAATAAATTTGTAATTATCTCGATTGTGAATGTTGAGATGTGCAGAAAGACAGACAGACATTAGGACAACGCATCTGACAGGCAGATTTCCAAAGCCGAAAATCTGAGCCGAAAATTGGCCGGAAATAGGCCGGAAATAAGCCGTAATTGTTTGTGGCTTCCAGGTGTTTTTGAGAGCAGAAGCAGCTCATTTGATTTTTTTTTCAGTCTTTGAAAATTAAAAAAGATCAATAAATAACCACGTGGAAAATCGCTATTAAAATCTGGAGAAATTTATTGTTTCTCCGTGACACTCTGGAAAAGGTCTCCCCAGAAAAATTTCCGTTCTGGGGAAACTTGGAATCTCGTCATTATTGATTTTCCTATAGAAAGTTATCGAATACACCACTTCGTCGCCGCGATATTTCAATTTGGAATTGTATGGGTATGTATGAAAAGTTAGAAAAAATAAAAAATGAAGAATATCAGTTTTTCAGAAAAACGAGAGAAAGCACAAAAAGATTGTGACGAAGAAAAGACAAAATGGGTCCCCGTAATGCTCCTCCACAAAAAAAAGGGATCAAAATTCACTCTCGATGAAAAGAAGGCCATGGTCGACTATGTAATCGAGCGTCTGAGTCTTGTGGAAGACTACAATGACTTGAAAACGTCTGGAACCGAATTTTGGTCAGACTTCAAGGAGAGTGGGTACGACTCAGAGGCGTGCAACAGAGATGTGCAAGTCCTCATTGCACAGTGAGTTGTTATAATGACGATTATAAGATTTCGAGACATCCAAATTTCAGTTGGAGTCGGCAGCTGATAGGAAAAAGCAAGATCCATAAGATGCCATTGGACGTCGATACAATGATGGAATTGTACAGAAAAATTGGAATCAAAATGGACAAAACAACGCGATTCAAGTGAGTTCAGAGAAATAAAATAACTTCCAATGTCAGAGCTTATCAAGTTCCAATAACTTCATGAAATGGTAGCTTCTGGATACACGATATATACTTTTAGGCTGGAAAAGAAGTACAAAGTGATCATCGAAACGCGAAAAGGATTTCTAGTTGATTGGAAGCTACAAGGTGATGCAGACAGCACAGATGAAGAAAGTGAGAGGTAAGATTATTTGGTTTTTTGAAAAAAAATCTTTTGAAAATCTAATTTCCGATGTAGTAAAGCCTGTTCCATGCAAAATGTTAGAGTAGGTGTCATTTTTTGTTGTTGAACGGTCCTAATTTTGATTTTATACGGTAAACCCTAATTTTCTACCTTCTCTTCCAATTTCCAATTTCATATGGTATGACTAAAACTTTTATGGCTACTGTAAACCGGTCTTGGCTTTGCGGCGCCAATTTTGAAGTGTTAAAATCATTGTGAGCTGAGATCAGATGAGAGTTTTGCACTACCTATTCAAAATCATTTCGAAATTTCAGAGAAGAAGAAAGCTCCGAAAGTGCAACCGAGTCCGAAATTGATTCTGCTACAGTTTTTGGTACAGTTGTGGTAAGTACTAATTTTCAAAATAGCTGATATTTATTATGTGTTTTAAGACTGTTGCTGCTCCTCCTCCACTCGTTTCGTATGCGAAGACGATGGATAACCTGAACAAGCAGGCCATAACGATCAGAGAATCGTTCAATCAGATGAACCAGATTTATGTTGATATCAATATCTCACTGAACCAAACAGCGAACTGCGTTCCGAAAGCTGAAGTTCTTGAATCTGGCACTTGTGATCAACTGACGAAGAAGAAATCCACCAATTGCCTTCCGAAAGCTGAAGTTCTTGAATCTGGCACTTGTGATCAGCTGACGAACAAGAAATCCACCAATTGAAATAATAATCTTTAAACATTTTCTTATGCTTCATAATAAAGATTCACTTTATTTTGTTCTGTGAAAATTGATTTTGCATGAATGGGAAGACCGCTATTGTAGCTTTCAATAGAAAAATTGTAGCAAAAATTTGAGAAAAAAATTTGAGAAATGTTTGAGAAAAACGGATTCCAGAGACCCAAACGAAAAAATTATAAGTATTCGTATTCATGAAAGATGCTTACCTACCTGAAGTCTTGCTTTGTGTCTTCAACAATCGAAATAAGATAATCTGATCGCAGAATCTCACTTATCACAGCCTGAATTATAGGAATCGGTTTTCCCAGGCTGAATGGATCAGAGCGCACTCAATTTTTTTTTGGTGAGACGAGAGTTAGATAAGAAAAGAGACTCATACATGAAAAGAAAGAAGTTTCACCCGGACATTCTGAATCACTTTTTTATTTCGTTCTCTCTGAATCTCTACTCTACACTATTTCTCAGTTCGCAACCTAGTTTCGCTTGCAATTTTATTCGTTGGTTGGTCAGTGTTCTTTCCCGAAACTACACTTTTTACTTTTCCCTCTGGACGTGTGTAGTAATGTCCTCCATCTTTGAATTGTATTCGTTGTGATTATTTTCAATTTCTTTATATTCTGCTTCTATCGGATATTGGAGCTGCTTTTTATGATTATTTTTGAAGTTTTTAAAACGGATTTGTTTTATCAAAAAAAGGTGAGTGTTATAAATTAAACTTACAATAATTACGAAAAATAGTTTTATGAAAAAAAGCATACTTCAATAGAAATAACCTTGAGAATCTGTTTTATTTCATTCAAGTCACTAACAAATAGTTTCGGAAAATTACTCGAACCAGAAAATAATTATTTTTTTTGAAGACTAGTTGACGATCTCTACCGTGCTTCGACGTTCTACGACATTATGTCTGTGCTGCTAAACAATTAAAAAAAAACGGTGATCAGTGAACATAAATTCCGATGCATGACCGTAGGCAGGAAATGGAAAAATGTTGGACTTCACCGCACAACTACTTGGCATTGGAAACAACGTTTATTGATTGTGAAATGTTCAGATTCTTCCTTTTTCGTAAGTCACAATTTTTATTGGAGATGATCAGCTCTATTTGGAAATACCGGATTTTAGTATTAGATAGAATTCTCTAGAATTGTATGAACTATCTCATGATTCAGGGCCTAACAGTACCATAAGTCTAAAAAACTAGCATTATCTCCAAGATGATTAATATCATTTGGACCTTTATTGCATCTCGGGCAAAAATTGATTTTTGATTTTTTGGAGTGTTTCCGTTTTTTGTGACTTAAGCCGGAAGAAAACCGTTTCCAAGCCGTAAATTATCTTGAAATATGCGGCTCCTAAAACGGTAATTAGTCGGAAACGAATTTGATAAACTTGAAATGCAAAAACTATAGTTTTCAGAATGACGCCGCTCACAGGAAAACTGGCTGAAAATCAACTTCCTCATTTGTACCCTGGCACAAAACAGGATTTAAAGGAGAGTTGGACCAAAAAAAGCCAGAAGAAGAGGAAATCAAAATGTTCCCTTTCCAACGCCAGTCTTGTGAAATTATGGGATCCAAATCTCGGAACGGTGTTTCAAGTTATGTATTGAATTAATGCCTCTTGAATAAATTCAATTCAAAATTCTTAACTTGTTTTTCATTTGATTCCCTGAAAACCTGGAAATTTTCAAGAAATTTGGAATTTCCCACAACTAAAAAAAAATAAAAACAAAGGTTTTTTATTGAGACGCCGATATTTATTGTTTTTTTTCTCAATAATTTCAATTAAACTTCCAGAGTTGGGTGATCTGTGCATTGCTTGCGGGTTTTGAACAACGATGAGTATTTCTGAAAAATTTTTTTTATTATTGTCTAAAAAAAAGGAATTATCGTCCCACTTACTTTTTCAAGTTGTCGTGAATCGGGAAAAAAACTAATCCTGTATGTTCCCGGTGTTGGACAATCAATCTGGAAAAAAGTTGAGTTTAAAAAATGAAGTTGAGACTTTTTGACCATTCCTCAGAGATAATTCAAAAAAATTAGTTCATAATGAAATGAAAAATTACCTACATTCATCAATGTTTTTTCCACGTCCGGATCATAGTACAATTTTTAATCTTCTGCTATCCACCAAACTCCCTAATAGTCCGATGCCTTGCCTAAGAAGAAATAATTTTTTATGTTATGTTCAAATGAAACACTTACTGCAGATTCTCTATTAGAGTAACACCTCTATTTTCAAAAACTTGAAAAAATCAAATATATGCAGCTCCAAGGTCCAGTAGAAGCAGAATCGAAATATACATTAAAAAAAAATAGAAATAATCACAACGAATAAATTTCAAAGAGTGAGGACATTACTACACACACGTCCAAGGGGAGAAATGACAAATGACGAAAGCTGGCCGGAAAGGAAGAGAGTTCGATGGCGCCAAGAGAATCAGAGAAAATTAAAAAAAAGTGATAAGAGGAGAGGGAAATGATGTCCACGAGGTGACCAGCAACAAGAGGAAAAGGAGGGAAAAAGGAGGGGTTGACTTGGCTAGTTGCAAAGTGACGCGGAGCCAACATCAAAATGTTTCAAGAACAATTTTTTAGTTGACACATTTTTTGTACCTCGACTAGGAACCGAGATATGACGTCACGAACACATGGTGCCAATGACACCTCTACAAGAGTATTTACGGTATTATACTTTTCGTAAATTCCCGTACATCACAAGATGTACCCTTTTTTATTGAAATTGATTCAAATGTGTCAGCTTAACAATAATTTATTGCAGAAAGTATCAACTTGAATCGGAACAAAATACGAAATAAGCTTTGTCAACATATAATCCACACTTGAGATATTACATACCATGCAATGCTGTTACATACTTAAAAAAATTGAAAATTTGATCAAGAAATTTTCCAAGTAATTTCGCTAATTTATCACTCTAAAGTTTTTTCTTCTTTTGACTTATTATTATTCCACTTCTGCAAGACACCATAGCGTCGTTTCTGAAAATTAAAAAATTAGATTTTCAAACTGTGGAAAAATTTCGACCGTGAGGCGCTTTCTCAGACTAAATCTCTAAAAACAACTGAAGACACTGTACTTTCAGACAGTACATTATAAAAGTCGAAGTTTTGTGAAATTATCTATTTTTTTTTAAACTTTAGAAAGCAAAAAATTACACATTATCGTCATAGTTTTGATGATGTTCCAGATATGTTTTCAACCAATTTCACTTATTGTTCGGTCAGAGGGCTAAAATATATATATTTGTCTTTTAATTTCAAAGGAAAAACTTACGACATAACTTCTTTCAAGATCCATTTAAAAAACTCGAAAAAATCAATTAAATATGAAGCTCCAAAATCCAGTAGAAGCAGAATAAATACATATAGAAATTTAAAAAAATCACAACGAGTACAATTCAAGGGGAGGACATTACTATACACACGTCCAGGAAGGTAATGAACAATGAACGAAGAAAGCTGACCGGTGGGAGCACAAGGTTGATAACAGAGAGGGAGAGAGAAAGAGAGAGAGAGAGAGAGAGAGAGAGAGAGAGAGAAATATAGAAGCAAAGAAAGGAAAGTGATTAGGAAATGACCACATTGTGACCATGCAGCCCCAATTGTATACAAGCCGAAAAAATGAAATAGGAAGTGTTTGACGTCAAAGAAGCTGTTTGAAAATTTCAGGCAAACTCTGAAAAAATCTGAAAAAAAGAATCTGAAAAAACAGGATAAGGTTACAAAAACCTTTACTATTCACTCTCTTTGACCATTTTGTTTTTATGTTGGGAAGAAAAAATAACATTTCCAAAAATCATTCATGTAAAAAAAACCAAGTAATTAATTCGAATAAAAAATAACATAGGCATTAGAAGAGTTTTGATCAGCATTCCCAAAAACAAGCTGCTCTTTTGATCTCAACCAAACAGTTGCAATGATCTTGCGGCCAGAACGAACAGGGCAACCAGCATGTTCCACTATTTTTTTTTCTGAAAAATTGCCTTTATTTTGCATACTGGATGATAAAAAGGTTTGGGTTAGGGCTGATAGGTTGGTTACTTCACAAAAAAAACTCACATTTTTTTCTGCTTTCTGGAACATCATAATGACCGTTGTCATTCGGTTCCCTTTTTCCATGCTTTTGTATTCTACACCGTCGTCCAAATCAAAGAATTCGTAGTGGCGAGTATAATGGCCAGGTATGAAACTCCCTGAAAACTAAATTATGTCAATTAGAACTGATGTATAAGTTACTACCACAATTGGTTCCGAATTTTCGAAGTTGAGAGCTGAAATATGCTTCCGGCTCCGGGAAAGTCCTCTTCTGCGGTCATGGCGCCATCGGCAATTCGGAATTTTGATTTCAAAGTCTATTGAAAACATCTGAAAATTCAAAGATATTGAACGAATAGTCCTCGGATGAGATACTCACAGTTTTGGTCATTTTATAAATAAAAAGTTCCATAATCAAAAATTAGAAATAATCAAATATTTGCAGCTCCAAAATCCGATAGAAGCAGAATAAAAACATATCAATCAAAAATAATCACCACGAATACATTTCAAAAAGTGAGGACATTACTACACACACGTCCTGGAAGAGAATAAAAATGAGGAAAACTGACCAAAGGAGGGCAAGAGTTTGATTAGATAGAAGAGAATCATAGAAAGGAAGAAAGAAAAAGCCACGATCAGTTTTTTTGCATGCATTAACAATTGTATACAAAACGAAAGGGAGGAATAGAAAGAGGGAAACATCAAAAGGCTTTGATAGAAGTTTGTAGGTTGATATTCAAATATTCCGAAGATGATTGGCAATAAAAAATAAAGAAACAGAAAGGAAACACTAGGAGCGTTTCTGAAAATACAGGGTGCGCCAAAATTATTGCAACTACTTGAAGTGAATATATTTCCTGACCCACGAGAGCAATTCTTTCAGTTTTTTTGCGGTGAAGTACCAGATACCTAATAAACATGAAAATGAAAAATTATCAAGTTCGGCCTCATTTCACGGGAGTTACAGTACATTGAACACCGAAGTCCGACACCTCACCTGCACGCAGGTGTTTTTAAGTTAGAGCACTGTTTTCCAACCGCCCTTTTCGAACACTATTGTTAAAATGTGTTGGAAAACATTTTACAGACATCCATTTCTACTAAAAAACAAATTCGGATCCCGATGATAAACCTAGTTCCCAAAAAACCCACCCCAATCAAGCCTATGAAAAGCGACTTTTTAGCCTTTTTTTGTAGAAAGTGAGATATCCCATATAGCATGTCAAATAAGGTCACCAGGTTGTTTATTCTGACGTTAATTTCATTGAATGAACAGCAAACAACATTTTTAGGCTTAACAAGTTACAATATTGATGAATTTCTGGACAACCCACAAGAAATTTGTTATTTTCTAGTTTTTCAGTATCTGTTCACTGACAGCATATTAAAAACTCTTGAGATTTTTCTACATAGCCTAAATTCTCCAAATTTGTTTCTAGTCATTCAGTTAAACATTTCAAGAAGTATCAAGGCATATATCCATCTTGATGAAGAAGAATAAACAGCCGATCGCGGATACCCTCAAACTTCAGATAGCCGCATGCCGCTGAAGATACCCCATGAAGGCTGGTTTTGTAAACATGCTTAAACGTAATTTTAAGACCTCAATTTTTTTGCTGATTCATTTGACGTATGATACTTCATATTTGTCAAAAAATCGGGAAGTATTCGACAATGGAAGGTGTCAAATTTTTTCAGCAAACTTTCATAAAATCAGTTGATTTCGTACACTCAACGTGGTTAGTTGGTTTAGAAGTTCCATAAAATTTTCAATTTCGAACCGATTGACATGGGAATCAACAAATTTGTCAATCGAACAATGATAAATGATTTTCTGTCTCAATCTGGCCTATAAAAAAAGTTTCAATGCTTAGCTGGCCCCCTAAACATGAGTTGCAATAATTTTGGCGCACCCTGTATATGAAAGTAACTCTAGCTCAGGTACATCTCAATTGAAAAACGGGACTTGGTTCTGAAAAAAATTTTGACCGTTACAAAACAATTCTGGTTAATCTCGTTCAATATGAATTCACGTTTTTGCTGATCATTCTGCAAACCATCATTCTGTTGACTACCGTATTCCCCTCGCTCTTCTTTCAAGTTCCGGGATTCTGATTCATAACATTTCCGATCCGACGTGGCTTCAAGCTTAGCCGGTTCCATGTTTTGTTACTACCTCCCTTGAGATTGTTGAATGTTCTCTACTATACGAATTGAGTATTTATATTTCCATCTTTTAACCCTACCCCTTTTCTTCTTCTCACATTTCCAACTTATTTCCCTTCCCAAAATGGCAAATTCGTATAGTGGATAACATTTTTATGACCACACCTTATTCTCCAGAAGGAGGGTTGTTATGGTAACAGGGCTCCGACTCATTTGGATGAGTCCTGGGGAAACAAAATAATTTGTTTACCGATACGCATATGCTGTAGACTGCAGGTAATTAGAGGTATCGCATACCAGATCAAATTCAAGAGAAAGGGGTAAACAAGCTTTCCATACAATGTCCTACCAAATAAGGAAATCCGGGGGCGAACTGCTGTAAACAAGAGTTGTCATGGCAAAAGACCCCTCCCAGGAATGGGCGGAGCCTCCCGGACCCTCTTTCTATCCCTCCTATCCAATATCGGAAAGAAAATGCTCATTATAAGTAAGAAGGTATTCGGAGTGATTTCTGCTTCTACGGGATTTAGGAGCAAATTATTGATTATTTATAATTTCTACATGTCTATCCTATTCTGCTTCTACTGGGTTTTGGAACTACAACTGTTTGATTTTTTCAAAACTTTTTGAATTCTTCGGGAGCTATTGGATGTTCAGTTGGTAAGTTTTCAAAAACATTGACTTTTGTTGAAAAAAAAATAATTTTGAGGCTCAACAGGAAAATTTTCAACAAAATCAATACAGGACTGTGCTAAAATGGAGAACAGACCAAGACCGGAAAAGCTGAAAGTCATTATCCCGGTTAGTTTTTTGAGACTTCATTTATTTTTTCAATGAATCATAGGTAAAACTTGTAGATCAAAAAGAAGTGTACCGAACGGTCTTCCAAGAAAAAAAAGTTGTTAGAATGCTTCAACGACCGGGATAAATGCACATTAATCAATATTTTTCTTAGCTTTTTTTGTTTTGTATATTTAAAATTTTCTATTCCTGTCTATCTCTTACGTGTATTTTTTGTTTTCTTCTTGTTTCTAGGTCATCGATGCTGTGCACTGATTTTCTCATAGATAATTTTTTAATTTTTTGTTTCTCATTACTTTATCACCTATTCTCCTTGGCATTCATCGTATCTAATTAGTTGTTTTTATATAGTTCCCATAGATTTTTTCAAAATTTTTTAATTGCTTCTTGATTTTAGGAACCACACATCTTATCAAATAGTTCAAACAAGATTCATTACTTTTAATTTTTTGTTTTTATATAGCTCCTACAGATTTTTTTAGTTTTGTAATTTTTTACTCTAAAACATTTTTTACTGAAAAAACATTTTCATAAATTTTTTGTATTGCAAACCAAGTCTGATTCTTTGTTGTTTTTTTTAAATGTAATTTAGATAAAGTCGACAAACCTGTAAATGCTGTGAGTATGCAATAAGGAGGAAAGCCATCCGAAGCTTCTAGAGTGAAGCGGAAAATTCCTTGAAGACTCTGAATTTCTGAAAAATGCTTTGCAGGGGTTTTACGTCTATTTTCAGATTTTCAGGTCTTTTCTTTTTAATGTCTAGGCGGCTATGGTTTTTCAGGTCGATAACTGAATTCCTGGATAGTGATGGATTTCGGCCCTTTTCTGGATTTCAGGTTTTTTCGGATTCATTGGCCGTTTTGAATTTCTAGGCCATTCACGTCAGAGCTTTATCAACTATAGGTCAATCAATGAAATGAAGCTATTTTCGAGATATCGGATCATTTAATGAATTCTAGGCCGCTACGATTTTCAGGAACATTTTCTGCGATTCTGGGCTATTTTTGAACTTTTCTTCGCTTCTCATCTTTTGATCTTTTCGTCTTTCCCTTCTTCATCTTCTCATATTCCCAAAATGTTTACCTTCCCACTATACAAAATTCGTATAGTGAGAAAAACATTATTATCACACTCAGCTCGCCTTCCCAAAGGAGGTTGTCATGGTAACAGCGCTCGAAGGGCGTGACCGATACGCCCAGGCCTCCCTCCTTTTCCATTTTGAAGAGAAAATGCTCATTAGGAGTAGGAAGGTTTGTGTTTGACTGCCGCCTGTCCATAATGTATTTGTACTCGGAGTAATCTGCTTCTACCGGATTTTGGAGCTACCTATTTCATTGATTCTTTATAATTTCTATATACTTTATTCTGCTTCTACGGAATTTAGGAGCTACTTATTTCATTGATTCTTTTTAATTTCTTAAAATTTTATTCTGCTCCTATCGACTTTGGAGCTTCCTTATTATGATTTTTGTTCAACTTTTAAAAAAATCTCGTGTGTGTGTGTGGTAAGCCTGCACCTAAACGCAGCATTATTGGGGACAAAAAGGGTAAGAAATCGAAATTGTTAGTATCACAAGATATACATAAATAACTTCAGAAAATGAAACTGCAATTACCGAACGCCCAGGAGCGCGACAAACGAAATAAGAACCATTAAGAGTACCAGGAAGGGAGGGAGAGAAGGAAGGTGAGGTTCTTTTTGAAATTTGAAATTAACATTTTCGAACAAAAATGTTTTTTGATTCATTCGTTCAAAATTTCAGACCAAACTCCATAGGCTCCCCAACTTAGATTCAAACGGACATTCCGAAAAATGGAATAATTGATAAAATAACAGTGAGTTTTTTTCGTCATGTTTGAATTTTGGTGTCATTTATGCAAAATGAAAAAGAAATTATTTCAACAGATTTTTTTCAGATGGCTTGAAAAAAATGATTGCGACCAAAAATGATGCTAGCGAAAAATGGTTTTCTTCGCACAAAATGTTGTTTCACCTGCCGGAGCACTTGTAGCCTCGTAAGTAACTTATTCATTTGAATTATTGATTCTGTAGTTGGTATGTTGTGTTGCAGGTAGAACTCGGTGGCAACAATGATGACACAGTCAGACTTATACGAAGAATTGATGAAGGTTCCGGCCGACTACGAGCAAATCTTGGAGCTATCCAACGCTCATCAAGACACGGAAAACCAGGACATAAATGTTGTGTTTACTATTTGTCGTGATTAAATTTAAGTATGTAATAAATTCGTATATCTCAAATGACATCGTGTTTTTTTAAGTTTTTTTGAATTTTGGTTTTTTTGCCGGGAAAGCTTTCAGGCCTTTCAGATGTAGATCGCTCCATTATCCAGGATTTTCAGATGTTCAGATTTCAGATTTTCAGAAGAGATATAAGTTTTTACTCTACTTTCATCAAGATTCCTTTTCTCAATACATTTTCGCCTCATCTGAGCCCGTCTTCTTTTTCTTCTTCTCCTGCTCCATTTGCTGGCCCCCCGGCTCGGAATCCCACTTCTATCCCTTTTTCAATTTTTCTTCTGCTCTCTTCTTTCTATTTCACAGCTTTTTCTTCAACGGAAGGGACCTAAAATGACATCTTCTATCACTTTTTTTTGGTGGTCGCTACCCCCTAATCCCTCTCTTTTTTTCGCTCCGCCCCTTTTTCCTTCCACGGCTCCTAAGCTCCCCTCGACGCCTTCATTCCTCTCTTTTTTTCTCTATTCATGGATATCTAGTGCTTGATGTCCTCTTATTTTATATGTATTGATTATTTTTAATTTCTTTATATATTTATTTATCCTGCTTCTATGGGATTTTGGAGCTGCTTACTTCTCAATGATTATTTAAAATTTTTCCAACCAAGTGAGTTTTTTGGGGTGTTTTTGTTAATGAAAATGATCATTTGCAGAATCAGGATTGCTCCTTTTGAAGACCTTTTGATTTTGCTCCGAAGTGAAAAGGAAGAAAGGAAGTTTGAGGTAAGATTTTTTCAATAACGGCTGTCTTGGAAATTTTTTTTAGATGATTTCCCCTGATCTCCCCAGACTTGAGTTAAGGACTTTCCCGACAACGTAGACGAGGACAAAAGAATGTTTGAGGAACCGAAGAGAAGGTAAGTTTTTTTGGTTGCTTTTTTTGAGTAAAATGGTTTAATTTAAACCTATTATTTTCGACTCAAAGTTGCCATTTTTTCTTTATGTGTAGGATCTTCAAAACAAAAAATTTTTCAGTAATTGAAGTATGCAGTGATGGGAAAAACAAGCAGATTATTTTGCCAGGATAAAAAGTTTCGAAGTGAGTTTTTTTTCTGTTTGACTTAATTTTCATTAAAAAAATGACAGTTTTCTGTTGAAAATAGACAGTTTTGACTCTAAATCAATGACGTTTTTTGGATGATTTTTCTCAAAATCCCAGCCATTTGCTTCCACTTTTTCACTCAAATCAATGTTTTCTGATCTCATAAACAAGTGTTCAATAGGGTTCCGCAAGAAAATTTCTTATGTTTTTAAAATGAGCTTTTGAAGCAAAGTGAAGCTTCATTTTGCTTCATTAAATTAGAAGTGAACTTTTTGAATTGCTTCAAAAAGCTCATCCACGCTTCATTCTCAATTTATTGAAAAGCTCAAAAAGCTCATTCAAAATGTTAACGTGGATTAAAAAACAAATTTAAAATTTTGTTTTTTGTTTTTGAATACTTTATTGCCCTATTTTCCGTGGAAAGGTCAACTTGGAGGGTCAATTTATGTAAATAAAATGAGCTTTTTGAGCTTTTTGAGCTTTTTGAAGCGTGAAGCTGCTTCATGAAAAATAGAAATGAAGCAAATGAGCTTTTGAAGAATATTCATTTTTTTCAGGATGAGCTTTTTGAAGCTTCACGTTGTATTCATATGAAGCTCATATGAGCCTGCTTCATTGAAGCTTCACGCGAGTTTATTTTCAAAATGAGCTGTTTGCGGAACCCTAGTGTTCAACCTATGAAATGGTGTTTTTCAGCTCAACGGCATCGGAGATCTAGGAAACTGGTGCGAAATAATTATTTTGTATCTCATTCTAATAAACTTTGTTGTTTTTATTGTTTTTTCTGTTCAAAAAGAAATTGTGGACTAATTTCCCGTTCAAAGACGGCTTGAAAATGACTCAGAAGCAGCTTTGAAACTGATGATAACCGTTATAAAAGGTTTGAAAACTAATCAATTCCAGCTCAAAAACGGATCGTTTCCGTTTTACTTCCGGCGTACTCCCGGCTTATTCCAGGCTCAGAAAACGTCCGTGAAATGGCTCAAAACGGCTTATTTCCGGCCTAATTGCACTATAATCTTATGGTTGATTCTGTGTCTCAAAAAGGCTCGATTAAGACATATTTCCGGCTTAAAAACGAATGTTGATCAAATCAAGAAGCTATACGATTGATACCAAAACAAATAAATGTGTTTCTGATACAAACTCGGGTTCTAGGTCATCAAAACTCACAAAAATGCTTCTAAATTCCTTTTTACCTGCTAAACATGTCCAGTTGAGTCACTAGGTTCTCTGCTATAAGAAAATATTATTTTTCCTCCTGAAGATGTTGATTAGGATTGCCAGCTTCTCCTCCAAAACAGATAGATATCTTTTTTCCATGCCTATCTCATTTTGTTTACAACAACAAGCCTCTCCGCTTGTTTTTGTTGACCGCTTTCTCAGTTTTTTGTTGACCAGGACGACCAACTGCTCCTTCCTTGGGGCCACTCCCATCTTCCCTCCTTTTTTCAAGACAGAAATGTTACTCCATTTCGTATTTATTCGTCTTCCCTGGACTTCTTGTGGTTCATGTCCTCCCCTCTCCAGGAAATGTATTCGTTGTGATTTTTTATAATTTCTCTATATATTGTTATTCTGTTCCTATGGATGCTGGGACTATTTATTTTTTGATTTTTTCGAATTTTGGATTTATTGGAAAAATGTTGTATTGAAGGTGAGTGTTTTTTTCTAGAAATTAAGGCTTTGTTTGAAAATGGAGGGCCAAAAAAATCCATGGTCCGAAAAAAAATCCAGGGCCCGAATAAAAAATCAGGACCTAAAAAAACCAGGACCCAAAAAAAATGAGGGCCCAAAAAAAAACAAAGGCCCAAAAAAAAGTTGTTTCAATCTTCCTGACTTTCAGAATGGCATTCATACCAAGATTGACCGTTCAGGTCCGTCGTCAATCGGAAACGGAATGCTATCATGTAAGTATTTCACCTATTTTTGATAGAATAAAATTTCCTATTTATTTTTTTGAAATTACCATATTTTTCAGGACCGCTCGCCAATCGCTTGGCGTCTGCCACACCTGGATAGGGCCATTTGGGCCACTCTGGACTCCATCGACCCGCTCTGTGACGTCCGAAAGGTCTGGTGGGTTGACCACCAGTTCGAAATGGCCCTTGAAGCCCTACGATCTCCACAATGGCGGGTAAACTTATTAAATATAGTAGTTAGATGGAGAGCCTTTGCAAGGCTTTTCCCACGGGTAGCTAGAATCAATTTATATAACCAAGTGAATTCTGTACTTACGTATATATATATATATTTGTAATTCTTTTTATTGTTCAATAAATTTTCACTGTTAACCAAGTGTTTTTTTCTCTCCTCGTCGGCTGTTCTTGGTGTCTGTTCTCGACGTCTCTCCTTCCGCAGTAATTTTTCCTTTTTTCGCAATCTGATTGTGAGAGAATTTCCAGATTCGCCTCATTTATCAAAGAAGATTCTGTTTACTTTTTAAAAATATAGGAACCAACTAGGAAAACTTTGAAAAATGTTAATGAATGATTAAATAAATCCTGTTCCAATGATTTGAGCATTCCGTATACGCAAATCAGGAGAACTTTTTGTAAATTGAAGTCAGGATCTATTAATTGATTGACCCGTTCATTTTTTTGACCCGTGATTTCCGAACAGAGCCAAAAGTATAAGCTTGATACCAAAACATAGAAAATTAGTTCCAATTTTCCAAACTCGGTCAGGCACCCACAATTTCTGAAAAAACACTGACTGAATCCATTTTTATCTGTTGAAATTGCCTAAATAGAGCACTAGGTTCTTCGCTGAAAGAAATCCCACTCTTTTCTTCCATTCCCTCATGAAATTACACAATATGTTCTCCAGCTTCTTCTCCAAAACAGATAGATATCTTTTTTTCCATCCCTATCCCTTTTTGTTTACAACAACAAACCTCTCCGCTTCTTTTTGTTGATCCCTTTTCTCCGTCTGTTGTTGACCACGAACGACCAACTGCTCCTTCCCTCTTCTTCCCTCATCTTTTCCAGAAAGAAATGTTACTTCATTTCTTCTTCCCTGGACATCTTGTGCTTCATGTCCTCCCTTTGAAATGTATTCGTTGTGATTTTTTATAATTTTTCTATAGACTACTATTTTGCTGTTCCTCTGGATGCTGGAACTATTTATTGTTTTGATTTTTTCGAGTTTTTGATTTATTGGAGAAATGTTGTATAAAAAAGTGAGTTTTTAAATGAGATTTTCCTAGAAATTTTGGCTCTGTTCGAGAATTGGGGGCCCAAAAAAATCCGGGGCCCAAAAAAATCCAGGGTCCGAAAAAAAATTCAGGGCTCAAAAAAAACTCGTTTCTCATCCATCGTTTTACATTTTGTGGCTGGTTCGAAAAATATTTTTTTTCAGAATTATGTCTCAAAGTGTTCCACTGAGCAATGTTCTAGATGGTATCAACTGGCGCACCCATGAGCTCCGTGAGCTTAACAACCATCTTGCCGCAGCCGGAGAGATGAAAGTGCGTCATGTTAAAGGACGATATGAGAAGGAGGGGATCCTCCAGGTGCCAGTAAAAATCGTAAGTTTTTAATGTTTTATAATACAAAAATACTAAATAACCTTCTGACTATGAGTATTGTATGAAACACTAACTAGGGAACCTTCAGACATGAAAGTGGAGTTTTAGTTAGTGAGATATACCATCGGATAGCTGAGAACGAGTTATGCACGAATCTATGTTTTTTATCGGCCGCCGACTTTTGTGGGTCAAGTTACGTGAGTTTCGAACTTGACCTTCAGTACATTTTAGTACAGAAAATCAACTGTAATTAAATTAAATCTATAAATTCTTCACGTCGATAATTATTCTTATTTTTCAGTTGATTTTCTGTACTAATATGTACTGAAGGTCAAGTTCGAAACTAACGTAACTTGACCCACAAAAGTCGGCGGCCGATAAAAAATGTAGATTCGCGCATAACTCGTGCTCAGCTATCCGATGGTATATCTCACTAACTAAAACTCCACTTTCATGTCTGAAGGTTCCCTAGTAAGAAATTATTATTTCAGCTCGAGAACTTCCAAGTTTGGACCACCCAACTCGAAGGGAGAAGGTTGAACGACTTCTAATATTTTGGAGGTAAATGACGCGCTGCGGGACTATGGAGAAGTAGAAGTCCTGCACGCCATAACGGGGCAAAGATGGAAGACAAGGATCCAAGTGTGCTTTTCGAAGTAAGTATATTTTAAGGAACTTTGAAGTAGCAACAGGAACTGAAACGTAATCAAAAAAGTTTTACAGATGTACCAAGAGGATCGGAAGGAGACATTGGAAAAGGACAATCGCTGAGGAGTACCTGTTGCGGCACCACTACACAATTGCCCACCCTTTAGATAGATGTATATGGCTAGAAGCTGTAGGGACCAAGGTGGCGTTCCCAGCAGAATGCCTTATAGTTCTGCTGCCACTTTGTTGAATTTTTTCTTGTGTGAATTGGTATGCAAGCCAATGAGGTCTTCACTTATATATATTTGTAATTCTTTTTTATTTTTTAAAATAAATTTTCACTGTTTACCAAGTGTTGTCTCTTTTTTTCTTTCTCTCATCGGGTAGGTGTCTGTTCTCGGCGTCTCTCCTTCCGCAAGACTTTTTCTTACATTCGTGATCTGCGAGACTTTCCAGATTTGTCTTGTTCATCAAAGAAGGCTTTATCTACTCTTTTCATGAATTATTATACGACCCGTTCTTTTTTTGATCCATTCATTTTTTTGACCCGTTCTTTTCCTTGACCCATTATTTTCACGGGGTACCGGTTCTATTGACTATTTGACCAGTTTATTTTTTATACAACCCGTTTTTTTTTTCGACCTGTTCATTTTGTTAGTGGTAGAAATTCAATTTCTTGGAATTTGACATAGGTGTTTATAAAAGCGAAGAGGGGGGCGGGCATTGTACAATTAAACATAATTATATTGAAGATTCGCATCAATGAACAGGAACGGAAAACCATTTTCAACTATAATTATAGTCTATAATTGATGGATGTTTTGCATGAGTAGACATCGGTTGAGTCAACTATTATATATTGATGTGAAATTTTAGAGCAGACAATCGAAGCACATTTTTCGTTTGACCTGTGATTTTCGAACAGAGCCGATTTTTTTTTAGCCCTTGAATTTTTTGGGCCCTGAATATTTGTTTGGGCTCTGGATTTTGTTTGATCTCTGAATTTTTTTGGCTCTGGATTTTTTTGAGCCCTGGAATTTTTTCGGAACCTGGATTTTTTTAGGCATTCGGATTTTTTTTGGGCCCTGGACTTTTTTTGGGCATTGGGTTTTTTTTTCGGGCCCTGGTATTTTTTCAAGTTTTGGATTTTTTTCCAGGCCCTGGATTTATTTTTCAGATCCTGGATTTTTTTTGGGCCCTGGATTTTCGTTTGGGACCTTTATTTTTCCAATGAGCCCGGGATTTTTTCGGCCCCTTGAATTGTTTGAGCCCTGTATTTTTTGGGCCCTGGAAACATATAATTTATATCTTTATAATTTGAGGAAAAAATCTGCCGAAAATTCATATTTTCCTCTAAAAAATGTTTAAAAAATTTTTCAAGTTAAAGGAGGTGGGAACTCAAAAAAACATTTTCACTGAAATTACAAAAATATATACCTCTGGTGGGTTCGAACCCAGAGTCAGTCTGACAGATAACCAAAATCACTACCCACTGCGCTATGCGGCCGAGAAAGCGCGCGGACCCTCCTTGTCTATAAGAGACTGCGCCTTTTTTTCCCCTTAAATTTCCCCTACGTATGAGAGTTCCCACCCCCTTTAATCGCCATTCCTTATTTTCTTTTCACCATTTATTTCGCAAAAAAATATCTTTTTTTGCGTTTTTCTCAGTTTTTATTTACAGCAATCGACCAAACGGAACTAAATCTCTTCCCGCTCCTCCATTTCTTTTTTGTTGACCCCCTTTTTTCCGTTTGTTGACCAGGCACGACCAGCTTCTCCTCCTCCCTAGCCGCCACTCCCTTTTCTCGTTCTAATTCTCGAAAGAGCGAGAGAGAAATGTCATTTCATTTCTTATTTATTCTTTTTCTTCTTCCCTGGATATCTTGTGGTTGATGTCCTCCTTATTGAAATGTATTCGTTGTGATTTTTCATAATTTTTCAATATTTATCCTGTTCCTATGGATGCTGGGACTATTTATTTTTTGATTGTTTCGAAATTTGGACTTATTGGAAAATAATTGTTGAGAAAGGTGAGTTTTTTTTCTTCAAATTCCGATATTGGGCTTTTTCGGACATTTTTCGGAGATTTTGATTTCCAAAAAAACTCGGTTTTTTGGCCAAACTTGGTTCCCCAATCAGAGAAAATTAACAAATTTTAGTCATCTGTTTCTAAAAAATATCTAAAACTTTCCAGCCATTTTTCAGATTCATTTGAGCCCAATAGCAATTCATCTGTTTTTTCAGAAAGAAGCCCTTATTACCCTGGATTTCGCATTTTTTACAAATGACCGTGAGGTTCACGAGAAAAGCAGGAATGAGTACTTTGGCGGTGAGTTTTGGGAAACAAAATCGGGGAAAATTTTTTTGATAAGATTTTTGACAGAAAACTAACTGATTCAGCTCAAAATTGTTATAGCTTTTTTTGGGTTGTGTCCTAAGAAGCTTCATCCATCGAAAATATTTTTTCGATCAGTTCAAATTCAAAATCCTTTTTTTTCCAGATTTGGACTTTGCCCAGAAGTTCTTACCGCAGAGAAGTCCAGTATTCCGTAGTGGGACAATGCCGGTAGGTAACTTTAGGGATCTTATCTTTAGAAAAATATTGATTTTCAGGAGCATACCATTCAGCAAGGAGTTGTATCAAGATCTGTACAAGTTCTGCAATAAATATTTTGAATTGAATCAATGAATTTTTGATTGAGAGTTACATTTTTTAATCAAAAAAAAAAAAGATTAAGGTCGGTTGAGATGAACGTTATTTAGTTGATCATTTTATAATGAGAATTCTACTAAGACCTGATGTACAGAAGGTCCCGAATAAGGGAAGTGAGTCGTTTTCAACCACAAAGACAGATAAAAAATGGGATGAACAATTTTTTAGAAAATTCTTGTTGAGATTTATACCAAGAAATATGTTTTTTTTTTCAAAATCTAACTTATGAATCAATAAGTTAGTCAATAAGTTAGTACGGGATCTCAGACTGTTTTTTGTGATTCTAGGTCAATTTTTGGATTCCTAAGCTACGATAGGTAATAGAGTCCAGCTTTTGGACTTCTAGACAGAAATTTTGGATTTGACGTCATCTTTTTATTTTCAGATGATTTTTTTTTGGAATTCTACTTTTTCTTTGGTCACAGCTCTATTTAGAACCCTTCATCACATTTATACTTATTGCTCCATTTTCATCTTTTCATCTTCTCTCTTTTCTTGCCAAATTTCTTCTCATATTTCAAAATTACTCACTTTCCCACTATACGAAATTTGATCACACTCACCTAATCTTCCAACAAGCGGAGATTGTCATGGTAACAGAGCTCCGAGAAAAAGGGGCGTGGCCTGAACCCTCCTTCCGATTTTGAAGAGAAAGTGCTCATTTGGATGAGTCCCAGGAGAACAAAATAAATTGTTTACCGATACGCATATTTTGTGGCCTGCAGGTAATTAATGGTATCGCATAGCAGATCAAATTCAAGAGGAAGGGGTAAACAAGTCATCTCATAACAGGTAATCCGGAGGCGACTGCAGTAAACAAGGATTGTCATAGCAATAGTCCCCGCCCAGAAATGGGCGGAGCCTCCCGGACCCTCCTTCTCTCCCCTCCAATCCAATATCGGAGAGAAAATGCTCATTATGAGTAGAAAGGTATTCGGAGTGATCTGCTTCTACGTGATTTTGGAGCTGCTTATTTTATCTGATTATTTTTGATTTCTATATTTCTTATTCTGCTTCTACGCGATTTTGGAGCAACATATTTTTCTGATTATGCTGAATTTGTAAGAAATGAAGATTTTCGCGGGGGCCGATCCGAATAGAAAAATGGACTATTGGTAGAATAGCCATAAGGTGGAGAGAATTAAATAGAAAAATGAGTTTGGATTATTGTGAAAACACCAGTTTTTACCTAATTTTTTCTAGAATTTAAAAAAAATTGGATGTAAAAAAAATCCAAACCTCTCTTAATTTCTAATCTCATTTTAGAAATGGAGAACATACCAACACCACTCGAGCAGAACGACCCTCGGGTCGTTTCACCATTTGAGTTCCAAATAGTGAAATGGGACTTGGCACTCGGCAAGAGCAAGGAGGTGGATGGGGTGGCTTACTGCGAAATAAATGGGGAGTGGATAACAAAAACCCAGTTGGACGAGATAATCGAGAAAAAGGAGTAGGAAGAGCAAAGAGTAATTAATCTTTAATGGTTTCAAAATTGAAAACTTTTTTTTTCAGGCTGCTGCAGGAAAATAATATATGTAGGCATATTAAATCCTTGCCTACCCTGCCTCCCTTCCTAGTCCATCAAAGTTTTATCACCTCTGATAAAAGCTCGCATTCTCACAAACTCTTTTGCTTCTAATTTCAATTACAGTGCATCCGCGACTCCACTCCCATCCTCCAAACCTCTTTCTTGCATGCTCTCTTCTACTTCTGTCCTTGATGTTTTTGCTCTTTTCTAATTTTATCCACAGTTTATAATAGTTTTGTTTTTTATGTATTTATACAGTAGCAATAATTGGATTGGTCATTTAATATTTTTATTTATTTAAGCATCGAAATTGTTTTTTGGTAAATAAATAATCACAAATTTGAGCGCTATTTTTTTCATTTTTTTTTTCGGAAACTCTCCGGTCTAATTCATTTTTTTTCTGTTTAAGTTTCAGATTTTGCAGATATTTCAGAGTATTTCAGAGCATTCTTGCATTTTTTGCATACTTTACTCTACATGCAAATGAGATACATTCTCCATCAACCAGACAGTCCGTCAAAGTCAGATTGAGTCAAAATAAGCCTAATACGATCATGGGCAAATCAAACAACCTGAATTATGACTAAGCAGACCAATCGGAGAAAGTCGACTCTTAGAATACTACCAAACCACACGCCAAAACAAATAGAATTAGACCAAACTAGACCGAATCAAGCCAAAAATGCCAAATCGGGCCGGGTCGGGCCAACATTTAGGCTCAACTGGACCAAATGGGACAGAATGGCCTTTAGAATACCAAAATCCAAGCCAAATCGGTCCGAATTGAAACGAACCGGGCATAGCTAACCAGTTCTAATGCGGCTGGTTCCTATACGGGTAGCTCTGATACGGGGGTAACACCAAGTTCACCCCTAATCCACCTGATCCACGGCGTAAACCTTCTGGTTCACCCCTAATCCACAATGTGCTGTTGAAATATCTAAAAAATCCATGAACTCCAATCATTTATCACTGTTTTTCATTGTTGAACCCCCAATATATTTCATAACTCTTCTATTATTTGCTTCTCGAACAATCCCTCAGTGACCACTGACCAGCGATGATTAACTGATGATTCATAACCATTCCTTCCTTCTCTAAACCTCCCACTCCTTCGTTTTGTCATCTTTTTCCATCATTCATTCTGTCGAAATGTGTTCGGAGTAGTGGTTTTCACTTTGTTTGCTCCTATCGGATTTTGGGGCGTTGGTTTTCGATTATGCTGAATTTAATTGGATATGGACTTGTGCCTTCTGAAATAGTTTAAATAATGGTGAGTGAGCTAGATTTTCTGAATGAGTTATAAAATTTGAATACTTTTCAGACTCTGAGAAAAAAAATGGCTTCGCTCATTCAAAAAAAGAAACGTTCATATGGCAGAAAAAAAAGGAGGAAAGATGTGTTGATATCAAATCAGCTGAAAGGATTTTATTCGAAGATAATAAAAGGGTGAGTTTTCTTTCTATTTTTTATAGGCGGAGCTCATCAGGGACCACTTTTGATTCGGGTTAGCGTTGATAGGGGGATAGCATCTCAAAAAATATATTTTTCCAAAAAAAAATTTTTTTTCAGTTCCACCGACTTCCATAGACATGGAAGGTTGTGACTTTGACGGAGAGGGAAGAACTCGGAGACCGGTTCAAGCGAATGGAGAACCTGACACTGGCCAAAAGTAAAATTTCCTTTGAGTTTTCGATTTTCGATCTTCAATTTTTTCCAGAAAAAGTGAAAAGCCCAGCAGCAAAAAATGTTGTGGAGATGCACCAGTGGAGGCTCATGACTTCGAAACGGTGAGTTTTTTTTCAGATTTTAGAAGTAATATTTTTTGATTTCAGGATGTATGCATGATGAGCCCCTGCTTGACAAAAATGGACGCTGATGAACACTTTTTTGGAAGAGTTGGAGAAAAAATGGTAACCACATTTTTCAAAATATGTTTAGCAGTGATTGTAATTATTTTCAGAAAGATGCAACTGAAGCTGATCGCCCACCAAAACGGATAAATAATTTTTGAAATTAGACAAACATTATTAATAAAATTGTAGTATACTGAACTATGTGTTGTGGAGTTTAATGGTGCGAGTTATGGAAGGTTTTTGACGATTCCAGATAGAGGTGATAAGGGGTTTCAGTCCGGAAAATTGCAGTTGAATATTGTTTCCGGCTTAAAAACGGTTAATTTCCGGCTTAATTCCGGCTTAATTCCGGCTTAGTAAAATTTTTTGATGCTACCCCGCATTAGAACTGGCCGCATCAGAACTGACCCGCATTAGAACTGGCCGGATGAGAACCGGGTACTTCCGAAGTATCTGGA
>GL380063.1:14446-108604 GCA_000143925.2 Caenorhabditis brenneri
TTTTAGAAAAAAATCAAATATTTTCAGTAAAGTCGAAATTTGAAAGCATTTTGAAATCGCCTGACGACTCCTAGATGTAAGGATTGATCATATCTGCATTGCTAAGGTTAATTCTGAACATTTGACACAATACAAGAGCGCCCCACCCAGATTCCAACTTTAGAAAAATCAAATATTTTCAGTAAAGTCGAAATTTGAAGCAATTTTTAAATTGGCCCTGGCGACTTCTAGGATGTTAGGATTGATCATATTCTGCATTGCTAGGTTAATTCTGAACATTTGACACCAATTCCAAAAGTGCGCCACCCAGATTCCAACTTTTAGAAAAATCAAATATTTTCAGTAAAGTCGAAATTTGAAGCAATTTTTAAATTGGCCTGGCGACTTCTAGGATGTTAGGATTGATCATATTCTGCATTGCTAGGTTAATTCTGAACATTTGACACCAATTCCAAGAGCGCCCCACCCAGATTCCAACTTTTAGAAAAATCAAATATTTTCAGTAAAGTCGAAATTTGAAGCAATTTTTAAATTGGCCTGGCGACTTCTAGGATGTTAGGATTGATCATATTCTGCATTGCTAGGTTAATTCTGACCATTTGACACCAATTCCAAGAGCGCCCCACCCAGATTCCAACTTTTAGAAAAATCAAATATTTTCAGTAAAGTCGAAATTTGAAGCAATTTTTACATTGGCCTGGCGACTTCTAGGATGTTAGGATTGATCATATTCTGCATTGCTAGGTTAATTCTGAACATTTGACACCAATTCCAAGAGCGCCCCACCCAGATTCCAACTTTTAGAAAAATCAAATATTTTCAGTAAAGTCGAAATTTGAAGCAATTTTTACATTGGCCTGACGACTTCTAGGATGTTAGGATTGATCATATTCTGCATTGCTAGGTTAATTCTGACCTTTTGACACCAATTCCAAGAGCGCCCCACCCAGATTCCAACTTTTAGAAAAATCAAACATTTTCAGTAAAGTCGAAATTTGAAGCAATTTTTACATTGGCCTGGCGACTTCTAGGATGTTAGGATTGATCATATTCTGCATTGCTAGGTTAATTCTGACCACTTGACACCAATTCCAAGAGTGCCCCACCCAGATTCCAACTTTTAGAAACTTTGAAAATTTTAAATAGAGTCGAAATTCAATGATTGTTTTCTCACTTGAGACACGTAAGAATTGATCACCCCCTGCGTAATTAAACTTATAGGCTGGGTTCAAAACTGATGAGTCTGAGCCAACAACTTTTCTGGTAGATCACAAGAAGCGTAACCTACCGTAATTGCAAGTAGAATAGATGCAATAACAGTGCTTGTGACTCAAGTATGTCAAATCTATCTCAAGAAATCTCGCATTCTCTCTCATTTTGGAACAAATCTGGTTCGTTTCGAGAAAATCTAATGTGCAATTTTATTCGAGGTCTACAGAATATGAATGATTACAATAGCATTGAAATTTCCGATTGAAAAGAGATTTGAGATTCACAAAAGCAAAGCTAATAAGACTCGTTGATTCTCATAATATATCTGGTTCTGGAAAAAATCGGAAATGAAATACAATTATAAAGTTGCTCTAATGAAATCTGCGGGTGAGAATCATCGTTGAGATTCAAGTGAAGAGTTGTCGCTTATGGTACTTTTGGAGGCTCCGACACTGCTCGTTTGGACTTCTTTTGTCTTCTGGTCGGCCCTTTTCCTGAAACCAATTATTTGAATAACCGCTAAAATTCAAACTCCTTCCTTACCATTTCCATCATTTCTCTGTCTCTTCAAACCATTCTCAGTATCAAACAAGAACACTCCATCAGTGTTCATTCTATTCAAGATGTCCATGTAGCCGCTTACATCCTTCATGACAAGTGGGACAAATGGAAGTTTGAATGGGGGATTGGAATTGTTATGTTTCACAGTCAGATCATTCAACTGCTCTGTCAACAAGTTTCCTCTCTTCACCTGATCGATCACTTCATTCACCAAGTTTTGGTATGCACTGGCAGCTTGGCCCATTTTGACATTCCAATACATTTCACGGTTATCAATTCCTTGTTGGAGTCCCTCATATCTCAACTTCAAAGCTTTCATCCCCTCCTGAAGTTGTCTCAACACAGTTTTCCCCGCCTCGAGTTCATGTTCCTTGCTCAACAATCTCAATCCCATCATTTTGTTCTCAAACTCCAGACGTGAGATGTGGTTGTCCTTCTCAGAGATTTGACGAAGATCTTGGCTTTTGGAGGACTTAAGCTCCTCGATTTCAGTCCTGGACTTTTCCAGGTCCACCTGGAGGTTGTCTCTCTCCTGCTCCAAGAAAACGATTCTTTGTCGGCTGGCAGCCACAATGTAGAACGGATTGATCATTGGGAATGCCAATGGTGGAAGGTTGGAACCTGTAATCAAGAACTTGAGAAACTTGAATTTACACTCTACGAGCTATACCATTTGTTGATTGAGTTAAGAACTCCTGAACCGTTGTCTGGTAGTTCGGAGAAGGCGGCGGAGCTGAGGAAGTGGCTTCCAGTGGGGAGCCCAGTGGTTTGGTTGGGTTGGCTTGCAGAGCAGAGGAGAGACCAACAAGTTGGAGTGGAGTCAGAGCCGGAGAAGGAGTTTGAGGCAGGAGAGCCAAATCAGGCAATGGAGCCAGGGCAACCGAAGAAGTCATGGAGGCCGGAAGAGCCATTGGAACGTCTCCCTCAGCCAGGAGGGTTCTCAAGATATCACCATCCGGGGGTCCTGAACAACTTCATTCATCCCAAATTTTGAAGGAGAATTTTTTTACCTGATTGCTTCTTCGGGGGCATTTTTCCCGGTGTCATTTCAGTGCAGAAGTTTGAAAGTTGAAGATTCGGTAATAATTCGCAGTGTATAACTTGCGGAAAACAGAATAAAGAGCACAAATGGAAGAGCACGCCTCCAATTCTTGTTTTTGATTTCAAACAATCGCTACAGTAACCCTAATTACTGTCAAATTTGAATAACACATTTCCGAAATGATGTATGACGTGATGGACAGTTAGATCAGAATCGAATAACATATTCATGAGAAGTATCAATGAAAGTGCTCGCCTTCAAATCTTGTTTTCAATTTCAACCAACGGTTACAGTAACCCCAATTATCGGTGATGTATGATGTAATGAACAGTTAGATGAGAGCCGAATAACATATTTATGAATAGAGACAATACCACAAAAACACGAATAATACGGTAATTTAATTAAAGCGGTGAGGATGATGGACGGAGCTAAAGACCTGCGGGCTTCGACCAATAGCTACAGTAATCCTAATTATCGGAAATTCGAATAACGTTTTCTGAAAACATGTATGACGTGATGAACAGTTAGATGAATGTCGAATAACATATTTATGAAATGAGACAGTACCACGAAAACAAGCAGAATAGGGTAATTTAATTACAGCGCAGAAGAAGGGGGCGGGGCTTGAGGCCTAAGGCGGAAATAGAAAGAAAACATGTGAGCTATTTAGCAAAACAGGGACCGTTAATAGATAAAGGTCATGGATTCCATCAATGTTATGAAGAAGAAAAACTCTCCCTCACAAATAAGAGAGCCTTCAGTAACCCCTAAGGGGCGTGGCTTAAGCCCTGGGCCTAAAAATAGAAGATATGAAGTCAAATAATGGAAAGGAAGCTGTAGGGAAAGCGGGAAGAATATGAAATAAATTCAGAAAAAAGTTCAAAATCATGAAAACGAATTCGAACTCTCCTTCACTTTGATCGGCCGAATCCATCCCTTCAACTCTTGCATCTTCTGCCACTTGTTGATCCATTCGCAGTTCCTAAACCAAATCTTGTCCCTGCTCTGAAACTTCATCAACTTCCATTCTTGACCTGAAATTTTCATATTGTTTTCCTTTTTTCTTTTCAGTATCGCAAAACTCACGTAAAGCCTCCGGATCGTTCTTGAGATGGAAGTGAAGACGGAACAAATTGTAACAGCTTACTGGTCTCCTGACGACCTGTGGGATGGTTTGCATTCCTTTTGGGTTAAACAGAAAGAGGTTCAAATCTGAAGTAATGAAAATCTTCTAAGATCCACAAATTTAATTACCTATCCCCTCCATTTTTTTGTTTTTGAACTCCGACTGCTCCCATTCTTTCAGGACTTCTTCAAACGACGATGGCATATTTGATACGGATTCGTCAAATACTGAAAACTAATAGTTTAGTGATATTCCAGGTTATTGGAACTTACGAGAGAGTCTCGCCGTCAAAACCTTCATCTCTTTCTGCATCGCCATCTTCTCTTGATATTGTTTTTCACAGTATAGGTGCATCTCATCCGTCTTGCGTTTCCAGATATCAGTTTGCTGGCTTTGCCACAAATATACTAAAAGCAAACCTAGGGCCTAGAAAAACTGAAAAAAAAGAGCTCACATTCATTCATTTGCTTGATTCTAGCTTGTGAATCTGTCGCAGTGACCTCTGGTGGCATGGTGAAAGGTGGCGGAGATGGGAGTGGAGAGGTGAGATCCATGACTTCAACTCCTCCTATGAATGGACGAGACGGACCTGGATTTCTATTTCGGACTGGTGGGCTGGAAGCCATGGCCGCTGGCGGTAACGGAAGACCAGGACGAGGTTGAGAATTACGGGAGGACAGGTCCCTTGGAGTTTTGCTTCTAATAAATGATCCTAAATACTCAACCTCGTCTCCGGAGTTTGGCGTTACAGTTTTGGCAATTGGAGGAGCTGGACCAGGTTGGTTCTTGTCTGTCCATAGATATCCGGAAACTGGAACAATATTACTAGTATGTATTCCCCGTTGCACACCTTTGTTTTGAGAGCTTGGAGACACTTGGCCAGTCCAGATTGGTGTAACTGCTCTGACAACAGGAGCAGCTAAACTTGGACGATTCTTGTGATAGGACATGTTACCTGAGGTTGGAACTCTGTTTTCGATAATCTTTCCTGGCTTTTCAAAGTCATTATTGGAGTTTGCGGACATCTGCTGGTTCCCGATTGGTGTTACTGGTCTGGTCTTAGCAGGAGCCGGAGCCGGACGGTCAGGTGACATGTAACTTGAGACTTGAGCGTTTCTTCCGATAACCATTCCAAGATTTTCAAGGTCATCTTTGGAGTTTGGTGTCATTCCAGCGGCACAGGTTGACAGCATAGGTCTGACAACAGGGCCTGGACGATTCTTGTCAGACACCAAATCACTGGACGCTAGGACACTGCTTTTCATAGAGATTCCTCCATGCACAATCCCATCTTGAATGTCTGACTCCATTTGGTCAGCCCTGATTGGTGTTGCTGATTTGGCTATATAAACATCCGGATTTGGTTCGTTCAAGTCGGCGAGCTGAGCTTGAGGACTTGCTCGTGCAGATCTCATGCTTGAAGCTGAATCACTTTTTTGTAATGGACGGTCAATACGGACGAATGTTTGCGTATCCATGTCAAAATCCCAGTATACCTGACCATCTTGTTTTTCTAAAGATTTGTTTCCTTCCTCCTCTTCTGGATGTCCATTTGGATTATCCGAGCTTCGTTTCTTCGATTCTAACTGCATTTGGGTTACTGATCTATCGATCGGAGTAGCCGGATCTGATTGATTCTTGTCGGTGAGTTGCTGATCTTGACGATTCTGGTTTTGTTGTGAATCCATAGCCGCCCTGTGCCATTCTGAGATTGAGTTGTCGACCAGTGCATTCAGCTCAGCATCATAATCCAAGACAGAAACATATGGTTTCGTAGGAGGGAAAACATGATTTAGCTCATATTGATCGATGTTTATCGGAACTATTCCTAGATGTGCACTTGAAGTTTCTGACCCGTTCTCCATTGATTTTTGCCAGTTGGGAGTTACTGGTCTCAGAATAGGCGGAGCTTGATCAGGTTCATCGATGGTTGTGTCTGAAAATTTAGTACAAAAATAATTCTTAACTTCCAGAAAAATTCTTGATCTTAAACAGAAATTCACTTACCTTCATGCAAATCCTCCAAATCTGGCATACTGTCATCGGAGTCTGATATTTCCCCAAAGTTATCGATTTCCATCTTTGAAAGTTGAAAAGAAGAACGGAAAAGAAGAAGAATGACACAGAAATCTTGGTTTCTCAACACCTTTTATTTTCTAAAACACATAAAATTAAATATTCAAAACGAGAGGAAGAGAGGGAAGGGGTTCGGAATAAAGGCGGCACGGTTCATAAAAATGGAAATTTCAGAAAGTTTCAGTCAAAAATGAAGGGAAAGGGGAAAAAGATTAGGGGTGCTATGAGTCATAAAATATGAAGAAAGGAAGAAGATTTACAAAAGAATTTGAGAAGTTCGGACAAAAGGGAAAATGTTAGAAATCAGAGTCGGAAAAAGAGGAAGAGCCACATTATTCTAGAGGAAAAAATCAGAATATTTCAGGGAATAGAAAGCAGCAAAGCAATGAAAGGAAAATATATGAACAAGAAAACATGGAAGGTCATTGTCGTGGATTGAATTTCGTTGGATCAAGGCCTCGGCTCCTTGAAATTCCTCTTCCTCACATTAATAGCCCTATAGGCCTCCGAATCATAAAGTTCGATCAGATCCAACTCCTTCAACTGCATCTGCCATTTCTTTATTTTCTCATGGGCGTCCTCCCATTGCTGACGATATTTTGGGCCTTTTTTCTTCCAGTTAATACCTGTAACAAGTCTTTGTAATTTTGATTGTTTATGCTCTAGCCTACCCTCTTTCGGATTAAGGCACCTGTGGAGGTTATGCCCTCCGGTAGCTTTCCGAACTTTTTGTGGCACTCCAATTCTTCCTCTAGCATTGAAGAGAAATATGGAAATATCTGGAAGAATGATTTTTCTGGAAAAAAAATTTTTTTTCACTTACCTGCGCCATACTTTGTTTCAATTTCCAAAGTCTTATAGTTCTTCTTCCTCCATTTCTCATAGACTCCTTTCGCGACGTGGAATTTTTGGATTTTCTTCTGGTTCATGATCGATTCGGCCACAGATGGAATGATTGGGCCTTGATGAACCAGATAAACTGAAAAGTTCTGAATTTTCATAAAACTCGAGACTTTAAAACAAACATTTCAAATTCTCCTGACGTTTAGAGATCGCTTCTTTGAGTTCCTGATTTCCTTCATTGAACTCCCGAGCTTCGGCGCACAATTGTTCATGAAGTGAACGGTAATCCCGCAATTCTTTGGCTTTTTCCATCGTGGTTTTCTCCAAAACTTTTATTTCTTCCTCATCACTTTTTTCTTTGGGTATGAGTTTCTTCGGCTCTTCCGAAGCTCTTTTCTCAGCTCCAGCGCCTAGGAGCTTCTGCTGAGGAGTAAGATCTGAAACGAATTTCTGATTCTCTTATACTTTTCAGAATTGAATACCTTGTTGAGTTCCAGGTTTTGATGTGTTTTGAGCTACTTGAGGAGTGTAGAACATCGGAGGAATTCTTTGAGATTGAACATATGGAAAATGGTGCTGGGGAAAGGGGCGTGGTTCAAAGTAAATAGATGGCATCATGTACCTTCCTGTCCAATGGGGTACCATCGGAGGCCAGTAAGGATATGGCGAGTAAGGATACAATGGTTGTTGCGGGGGAGTTGGTATCATGTTTGGCATTGAAGGTGCTGAAATTCAGGATTATTTGGAGAAAAAATTGAGCTTTTTAGAATTCAAACGGTCACAGTAAAAGTATAAAGTGCTGAGATAACTACATATGTACAACTATTGAGAAATGTTGACCCGAATGGCCTACACCGGGTTGATATTATAGTGATCCTGATAGGACTTGCTCGGATTGGGCTGCTTAAGATTACTGGATCAGCAAAATCGGGCAGGACCGGATCGGATCATGTCGGGTCAGATAAGATCGATCCAAATTGTGCCTGTCTGAGTCAGATTGGCGTTTATTAGTCCGATCCTGTTCAACCCAATCCAGGACTAACCTATCCGAAACTATCCGATCCGGATTGGCCTGGTCCTATTCGGTTTAATCTTATCTCGCCCACTCTGATCTGAGATCCGACCCGGCGTGATCTGAACCAATCCTATCTGGCTTAATTTGGACCCGGCCCGATCATGTCTGGTGTGATTTGGTCTGATCCTATCCTGCACAGTCTTAAATAATTCACCTGCAAACTGTTGCCGCTGAACCCCTTGGAGTGATTGATTGCCATATGATGGAGACCAAGTCGGTACTGCAACTGGCAGTCTCTGATACTGCGGAACATCTGAAATTCATTATTCACTTTCCTTAATTTGCTGAATCTAGTTCTGAAACTTACGTCGTGGCGGAAAGCTAAGACGATTCGGGCGCTCTGGAATCCGAGAATTTGGTCTTACAACTCCAGAGTTCTTTTTGTAACTGTTATCTTTCATACGAGTATTCAACTTTGGTTCTGAAAACACAAACGCTTTTTTTTGAATTTGTGGATTCCATTACTTTCTATGTACACAAACAGTCTGTTCCATGCTCGATCCGTATCAGTTTCGACATTTTCCATAGCAACCTCCATCAATTCTGAAATTCAATCATTCAGATTTTCAGAACGATTCAGGGATCACCTTCTGTATCTTGCACCTCCGGGGATCCACCAGATCTTCTCTCCGCCTGCTCTCCAGGAGTCCGATTCCATTCTCTATCCGGATCGTAGTCTTCTCCAAAAGCCTCCCAATCATCCATATTTTGTTCGAAGTGAAAGCTCTACAAATCGATAGTTTCTGCAGTTTTAAGAACACATGTCGCTCGAAGAAAAAAGGAAACATGGAATGGAATGACGAAACAAGTCGGAAAAAAGAAGGATGGAATGAACAAGTGTGAGAAATTTTGGAAATCGGTGAATAGAGAGATGATAAAATGCAAAAATGTGAAAAGAAGGAAGGAAAGCGAAGAAGGAGAGTTGTCATAAAACTGTTCATAAATTTGGAGTAGAATTTTGAATCGGGTAATAATAAAATTTTTTGAGGGGGAATCGAAAGGAAAACACCGTAATGATTACATACATAAAAAGTCAAATCGGAGAGTACGGCAAATATTTTGAAAATTGAAATTCAAACTATTTTTCAAAGTAATATTCATAAAAATTTGTCTAAGATGGAGATGAAAAACAAGGTGAAACCTTGAGTCACAAAAATCCAAAATTACCACAACAACTTAATTTTCAAAGAGATGGTTTATATGTCGCCTAGAATATTTTTTTCAATCAAAAGTAGCTTTTCAATGAGCGAATAGTAGCAAATTACCGCCCCTTTTTTTCTAACGCGGTACATCTGCACAAATCTATGTCTTGTCTACTTTTCTCCCCTTTTTAATCTTCCGATCTCTTTACATCTGCTAACCAATGAGAACATTTTTGTTTGTTTTTTTCAAGTTCGAGTCTTCATGGAGAATGAGAGGAATAAAACAATGAGAAAAAATTCGAACATATTAGTAGTGATAAAACATAGAGAAACAACAAGAAAGGTTACAGATGAGAAGCCGAAAACAGCAGAAATGAAGAATCAAGGGGTATTGACGAGCAGCGACGGAATTTCTGAATAATGTATCATTAATCAAAAAAAACCCTCAAGTTTCGGAGAAATATAAGTTTGCATTACTAAAAATCTGACTTTAAACCCTTTCTTGTTTGTCATAAAAATGATCAAAAACACGTATTTCTCAAAAAATACTTTTTTCTTACTGGAATCTTTACTGAACAATTTTTTTCAGAGAAAAAGCCTACCTAATTGGATTCCATCTTCACCATCATTCTTGATTTCCTGGGGCCTTCTATTCGAATCAATCCTTTCTTGATTTGATCCTTCTGGAGCTCATCCAGGGTCACTTTGGCCTTTTCCAAAAGCCTCCATTCTTCATCAGGCAATTTCCTAAAGGAAATCACTGGAACTGAAACATACCATATTATTCCAATCGGACAAAATATGTACTTACTCTTTCCTAGTTTTCTCCACTGAGCTCTGTACAAATTGTAAGAGTTTCCTGGTCTTCTCTTGAATTGTGGAGCTGGTTCAAGTGACTGTGGATCGTAGAGATAGACGCCCAGATCGATGCCTGAAATTAGAGAGTTTAGGCTGTAATTTTTTGGGGATTATTTACCGAGATCTCTTAGGAAAGGAGGAATCGAGTTACTCTGAGCAGCCTGCTCCTTCGAATTGTTCTCCTCCAAAGCAATCGTCACTTCTTCCTCCACATAAGGGACCATGCATTCATCGAAGATCGGGAAGTGATTTTGATGGGTTGGTGGGTGAGCTTCAAAGATCGTGGGCTCAAAGAGTGGAGCGTTTTGAGTCGGGAATAGTCCGGAAGTCTCTGCGAATGAATTCTGATGGAATCCTGGATGAGCTTCGAAGACGATAGGATTGATTTGTGGAGCAGCTGTGATTGCCTCATAAGCTCCAGGATATGGACTGAGAATTGGCATCGAGGTGTCCAAATGATCAAGTTGTGGATCGTAGTGGTATGGTGTGTCTTTGTAACCAGGTGCTTCGATCTCTATCTTGATGGTGTTTCGGTGGTTGTGGGGAATCGGCGCAGTTACGAATTGAGCCGGATGGTCCAAGATTTGATGGCGGGTGCGACGTTCCGAGCCTGAGAAACAGAAATCGTGAAATCAATTTCATTTCTTAGAAGAACTCACGTTTCTTTACTCCTTTCTTGATACGTCCTGTTGTAACTGCTCTTGCTCCTCGCTGAGCTGGATTTTTCGGCTCAGGTCCAACTGACTTTTTGGTTACTGGTCCGATGTCCAGCCACAAAAGGCATTCTGAAAACAAATTCTTCTTTTTTTTCAATTCATTCCATTTTTTGTGCGTCTCACTTCCCAGATCCTCTTTCCTAATCTCTTCATCCTTTGTGACTCCAACTCCACACTCCTTCCATCTCTCCGCAATCTGCACCCAACTCTTCTTTGGCTCATAGAAATGAGTAGCGTCCATGTAGATGGTAAACCCTCAAACAATTATTTTTATGCAACAAATCAAATTCAAATTTCCGAGAGGGAGAGAGAGAAAAGGAAAAAAAAAGAAGAAGAAAGTGCAAACTGACAGGGCGACATCACCGAAATGAATAACCTTTTGATGTGGGAGGGAAGCGCAAGGAGGTGAAATAAAAGTGCATTTGGCTTGGTGGGCAGTGAAAAGAGGAAGAATTGTTTGAACAAAAATGAATGATGTCATGAAGAGTTTTTTGAATTTAGAATAAGGAATAACCTATGGAAAGTAGGAGAAGAAAAAGATAGAGGCCCACCTAGTACTGCGGGTTCAAAACAATATATCTCGATTGTCTTTAGAGTTATAAAAAAGTTTTCAACTAATGAAATTCTCAACATTTATTAATTAACATTTTGTTAGTTGATCACTTTTTGACATCTCCACTAGTTACCGAGATATAGAGCCTCAAAACAAGCGCGAAGAGTTTTTTTTTCAAGTTCCAAGGACCCTTTTTTGAATCGCCTAATACGAGGGAAAGTAGCCCTCGAATCCCGCCAAAAATAGTCCTAACAAAGAAAATCGAGCGGCACTCAGTCCCGTTTGCCTCGGAGAAATCAAAACATATCCCTTTTCAGTTCTATAGAAAAATCAGGACTAATAACCTTGATGATTTGTTTTTCTGTGTATGTATCTGTCACCAAAACAACTTTTTTGAAAAAATGTTTTGAGAAAATGGGGGTACTGCAGTAGAGATTCTACTAGAAAATCAGGAAATTTGAATTTTAGGACTGTTTTTTCTTTTTTTAACAAACGAGATGAACAGCAGGAAACCGAGTCTGAACTTGAAAACACAGAAGTACTCCTTCAATTTTATTTGTCACCAATAAATTCATCAAGTTATTACCAACAAAAAAAGCACAATCATGGGAAAATAAGAAAAAATTAGAGTACGGTAACTGGTGGGGGACATTAGGCAGCCGGGGGCACAGAAAAAAAAAACAATAGAGGGAGAAAAAAGAGAACGCGGTAAAAGAGTGGGAACAGACAGATATTTGTCAGCAAAAGAAGAAGGGTAACACATTTGACATTAGGGAAGATGCAAGTTTTTCTAGAGAGATTCAAGTTCTGAGAGATGGATAATACACGGAATCAAGGAACATAATATTGAGATGAACATTAATTATTGAAATTACAGAAGACAAAGAAAACGTCGCCTTAACTTTTAAATAAAGACTTTAATGAGCCCGAGGTCCTCTTGCTCCTTTTGCCACTCCTGGATCATTTGGTTCCTTTTTGTCCAGTACTCTTTCTGGATCGTTGTGAGCTCTCCCCATGTCTTCCCTGAAACCAATTCAAATGATTTTTTTTAGATAAAAACACTTACCCTTTGTCAAACTTTTGATATTCTCGTAAAGAGACTGGATGCTAGTCGCTTTGGGGACAAATTGTGGAACGATGACATTGCCTCGATTGGGGTTGAAGAGGTACTTGTTCAAAACTGAAATGATTTTGTTTTACTTTTTAAATTTTGATTATTTGACTATACACAAATGGTCCATTCCTTGACTTTGAAGCTTCCAGTTCTTCCATCTGCCCATGGCTTCCTCCTGAGTGAGCATCTCGATTTTTGAGACCTCGTCTGTTACATTCTGGTATCGCTTGGAGGTTTTGTGAGGTTTGAATTTAGTTGAGGATTGGGGGGCTTCGTTGGCTCTAGCTTTCAGAACCTGGCCGACGGTGGTTTCCTCTTCAATCTCAGGACCAACAAATCTTGCAGCGACAGGAACCATTGTCGGTGGTCCCATTGGAGATTTGGAAGCTTTTTTCGAGGTCACTTGTTTTCGCGGTTTGCGACTTTTGATTCGTTTTTCGGAAACTTGGTTTCCCAACTGTTCTTTTTCTTTCGAGACATTTTGAACAGGGTCCAAAAGTTGAGCAGAAGCTGGAGCCAGAGCATTTGTGGCAGAGTCTGTAAAAATCAGAATATCGGTTAGTTTGGGACCACCTACTAGAAACATGCTACTAATTTTTGGAGGAAAAATTTTCAGAGATCGTGACTAGTTTTTAAGTTATGGCCCACCAAGAATAAGGTTTAGTGAAATGGGATTTTTATCGAGAATTCGAAAACTGTGAACAAAGATTGGTTTTTTTTAACCTTATAAAGTTCTCTTTTTTTTACTCCTCATTTTCGATCACTCATAACTCGGAGAAGACACATAATGTGAGGAAGTAGTCAACTAAAAAATTGTTGCAAATTGTAAAAGGAACAACTTTTTAGCTAATAACTTTATCTGATAATGCTCATTTCAAAAGATAGGAGTAAAGTTCTGAATCGCTTTTTTCATTATACTCACCATTGAGTGCCTCGAATTGTTGTTGCAAGAACTGGAACATGTCACTTGGTGGATTTTGGAAAATCCATTTGACATCCTCTGGAACTTCTTCCATCTTTCGATTTTACCTGAACTAAGTGCTCATTACTACTGTAGAAGAACACTGTAACAAGTGAAAAATTCACGATTCAATCTTATAACTTTATCTACCACTTTATGAGAAAGAACAAGTATTGATAGCAATTTAAATTAAAATAAAAACAACTCAATTCGAAAAAAAGTTAGTAACAATGAAAACTCAAAGTAGAAACAATCCAATATGAAGAAGGGTAATACAAAAAATGAAAAGATCAAACTAGAGAGTAGAGAGAAAGAAAGGAAAAAGTGAACATGCAATTGGAAAGGAGAAGGCACAGAAAATATAAAAAGGTGACAATTTCAATGGGAATTTTCCTAGAGACAATGGGGAAATGAGAGAAAAAATCAGAGTAATAGAGAAAAATCCATAAGAAGAACTGCTCGAAACTGGCTAAATTAATTCAAACTGATCCCTCCGGAGTTCGTATCCATGTTTATTTTTTTACGATGAGGACGGATCTCAGAGTATTCGAATCTGTTCTGATTTCTTTTTGGAACCACTGTGCATCTTAGAATCCCTTTTACTCTGAAAACCGAACGTTTTCCCCCTTATTCCTCTACAATCTGTAGATTCAATTTACCTTGAGGACCCTGCAACATAGCTCGGAGAATCGACATTTGTGCTTTCAACACCGGATCAGTTGCCTCTGTGGTTTGTGTGATACCATTGAAATCTACATTATGGTTAAGCATTGGGGAAATCTGGTCCATCTTGATTTCAACAGAGTTATAGGTATTAATGATAGCATGGGCGGTAGCCCTGGAAGTGGATGGCTCTGTAAAAAATCTGATTAAGAGCAGGTCTTTCAATACGAAAGCTGGGAAGAAAGTGGTTTTTGGGCTGAAAGTGGGCGTGGCTTGCTGGAATAGGGGCGGAGCCAAAACTGACAGCGACATTATGTTCAGAGGTCTCATTTACCCGCGCTGAACATTTTCTAGAAATCCTAATACCTCCTACAATTTCAAAATAACGAACCATTCGAAGTTTCGGCTTTGTCATTGAAGATTTTGTCGATGAGTCCTTCCAGGTTTATCTTCTTCTTATGTGCACTTCGTTGACTGGAAACTTTTGGAACGCGGGTTTTTGGGACGGTGGGAACTACAGATGGAACGACAGGTGAAGCTAGTTTCACCTGGTTTGTTGTGAGATATGGGAGTCCTGTAACAAAAAATTAATAAGGACAATTACATTCTCTAGATACCGAATGTATTCGCCAAGAGTTCCATAATCTTTCCACACTTCTCCTCCATGCCGTCCATTTTCTTTGACACCTCCTCAATTTCTTCTTTTGTGACCGGTGGTCCGGCAGGTTGGGGAATTTGCGGAAGAAGGGGGAACATTTGGGGTGGCAATTGTGATGGGTCGGTGACGGTCGAAGGTGGTCCTGAAACTGGTTTTGCATTTGTGAAAATTGAGGACCCCCTCTAGTGGGTTTTAGACCCCGGGGTGGTCAGGCTTGATCACCAACATTGGAACAGAATGCGATACGCGGGTCCAGTTTGTCTTGAAAAAATGCGATTTTTTTTTCTAAAATTTCCCTAAAATGAAAGTGCCCACCTCTTGGAAATCCTAATTTTGAAAACCCATCAAATAAAAAAAATCTCAACTCACCATTCATCGACTCTGGATTAGTCATTCCCAATTTGTCCATCAAAATTTGATTCGTCCAAAGCAAAAACTGATTCATTGACCTCATCTTCTCATGCTCCTCAGACAACGATTGGTTCGCTTTTAGAAGATCGGTAATTGTTTTTACGAGAATTCCAACAAGACCCTCCGGGGGAACAACGTTTTGAAGTAGGGGGTTCATCTGAAAAATAGAGTTTTAGACAACCAAGCAAAAATTAAAAAAAGTGCAAAGTGATATGATGAAGTGATTGAAGTAGAGTAAAAAAAGGCGATTTTAAATAGCCAGAAGCCGATAACGACATCTGTCACACGTCTTACGTATGACTACTAGAGTGCCCGCTCATCAAAAGTTTATGACAGAGAAGTTGTAAACGTCCTTGACTATATTGGATAATAAGAAGCTGTCTCTATTACTTGTCGGCATTTTTGGTTTAGGAGACAAGGACGAGAATTGTTGGATGAACGTGTAAGTTAACTTTTCGTTAATGAGAAAATGAGAAGAAGAATAGAACAGCTGGATCTTGATCAGAAGAGTGAAAGATATTGCCAATGTTCTGTAATTGTGGACAATGGTCAAAAGGATGTATGCCGGATTTGACAGGCTTGATTCAGAAAGTTTGATATAACGTACCGCCGTTCGAAATCTTCACGAGTAAATTTAGTTGAAACGTTGAGTAACTTTAATTTTTTTACAAGTTGCGTTCTCTGAAAAGATTCTTAAAAAAAGATAAACCAAGGTCTCAGTACACCCTGTAATAAAAGAGCAGATTCTTCGCCCTGAGTTTCTTCACCCGGCTGGCAGCAACGCTAGTCATGCGGGTATTTCTAATGCGGTAGGCACTATTGCGTTGAGGAAAAAACAACCAGTCGGCTGGTAGGAGTCACTATCTCTTTTTCTCCCCTATTGTATGTTCCTGGGTATAACTAGTGAAAACCATTGCTTCTATCAGTTTGATCTGATAGCCTTTGCTGACAAAAAGTTCCAATGTGGCACTTCTCGTGTCACGGTTGTAAATCATGAAACGAAAAGTTTGCACCAGTTAATTGTTGGAAAATAATTAGATTCTATTTGTGTCCTTGAACGAATAGAATCTTGAAACAGAAAAGCAAAAGTTTATTAGGACAAGAAAGCAACAAAATAAAATATGTTATTGTTAGTGAAAACAAAACCCTGAAAAATTAGAAAAAACCCCAAACGAATTGTACAAATCATTGTGATAAACTCCCAAATGTTGTTTATTAATCGTTGCTCTCCGCTTCCAAGACGTTCAATTTTCACAACGACGTTTCCTGGGTGTTGGTCCGTCTCCTAAACGAATCAAGGCCTATATCAAGAGTTTCAAAGTTTTCCAAACCTTCAACTTCCTCAACGTCATCGTCAATGGTTATGACTGGAGGTTGACTTACGGCTTCATAGTACTTCCCAATGTTTTTCACAAACTGCTCCAATTTTACTTTCTCCACAAACAATTCATGTGGAGTTAGAGTAGCTCGGCGAGCTAGAGCCTGTTGGATGATTTGGTCAACTTTGCCAGGGTTGGATAGAAAAGAGAGTGTATTGCAGAGAAGTGGATTACGTCGGAATGGAGTTTTAACTAAAAAAAAAAAGAAGATCTATTAGAAATTGTGATAGCACACACCTTGTTTTTTGAGAATTTCGACAGTCTCTTTCAGTCTTATAACTTGTCTTTGCAGAGATTCCTCGATGGTTTTTTGGTGATGAGGATTTTCCTTCACTTTCAAAGTTTCATTCTCTAACTTCAATTTGGAAACTTCCTCATCCAAAAGAGAGACTTTGTTCACCAATCGATCCCTTTCTCCCCTCCATCCCTCTCGAATCCTGTTATGATATGCCTCTCTATTCATAAAATGCACTTGTTGTTTCCAAAAGTCTTCTTCTGTCGGCGACGGTTGTTTGGATTTCAGACGTTGCTGACGAGCTTTCAGAAATTTGATTTCTTCCTGTTGGATGTTAATCAGGTCAACTTGCTGTGCAATAGTTTGGTCCTTCATGGCCAATTGCTTTTGCGGAGTGGGAACTGGAAAAATTCGGAATTTTTGAAATCTATAAGCATGAAGATAGAAAAAAGTACCCTTGGAATCCGGTAGTTTGTTCACTGGCAACGTTGGTATTGGTGATCCTAAAGACGGAAGCATTGAAAGAATTGAACTGATTGACATCATCCAGGCTGAATCTAGATTGTTTTGCTTAGAAAATTGACCATACTGCATCGGAATACTTGATAGAGAATTCAGAAGAAGCTGCTGAAGAAACTGAGCTTGAGAGTCAACCAATGCTGGATTCGGGGCAGGGTCAGGCGGCAAAAGGTTGTCTGAAAAACCAATATTTTTTTCAAAGAAACTCGAGAAATTCAAATATTACCTGGCATCTTTCCAATGGAAAATGACTCCAGAAACTGATAGCGAGTGGAGAAACAATGTGGTTATATACACATGAATATGTAAATCAATGACTAAGAAATGCAAATCACTAGCAAATAATACAATTCCCACGTATAAAGATAAGGTAGCAAACATGCATAAGAAAATAGGTGTTTTGCACAAACAAAGAAATGGTATAGATGAACCTTCAATACAGTTGCACCTCACACCTTCTTTATATTTCCTGAAATCTGCAATAATTGTAGAGGCGTGCCATCTAAAGCCGACAAATCAGTCCCTTTCTGTTTTGTGCTTTGAGTTTCTATACAAAAATCATCGAATATCTATACTTCTCACGTATCATCACCGAACAAAGATTATCATTTTTGAGGTGTTTCAATAGAAAAGATTTGAAAAGAAGAGCAACGACCAGAAATTGAATGGAGAACTGTCACAGGATGGTGGAAACTTCCGGGTAGAAAAATAATATTCTGCAAAAAAAAGGCTGAAAACTGCTTGGGGAAGAACAAAAAAAACCGTGATTGGAGAGTATTATATTTATTAAGACGTATTCATTTAACATTAAAGGAAGGAATACCAATGAAAAGAGAAGGGAAAGAGCACATGCGGTGATAGAAACTCATGAAAAAGAGCGATGAATGGGAGAATAAATGTTAATAGGTGGATAAATCTCAAGATTGGGTACAAGCAAAGTAAAAGAGCAGAGAGATAAGGGAGTGTTATATTGTTTGGGTCTAAAATACAGAAATTGATTTTCAAAAGCAATTACCAGAAGGAAATTCAGGAACAAACAGATATTGAAGAGAAAAAAGAATGATCAACTTGAGAAACGAGGTCTTACAGTCGTATATTTTGCAGGTTAATGGAAAAATAAGTAATGAGTTCAAAAGAGGTACCATACGGTTCAAGTACCGGGAGTGTAGCTAAAGTTTGGTTCTGGAATACAGAAATTGATTCACAAAGGCGTTTACAGGGGAAAAACCGGAATTCAAAAAAATTCGTGTTTGGAAGAAAGTTAGGAATTAGAAATATAAGAAAGGAATGATCAACTTAATGAACAAGGGGCTACAGTGAAATATCTTACAACTGCCAAGAAGCATAACAACCGAAAATCCGAATAGGATAAAAACATTTCGGTCATGCAGAAGAGATAGAATAGGTTTTTGGAATAATAGAGACATTTCAGGACAAAATAATTAAAGTTTCAATTGAGAATAGGAAAAAAGTAACGGCATCATCACTGGGTCTTTACTCGAGATCTGCGTTATCGTCCATCTTGACCTGAATGATAGAAATAGTTCAAGTAATTTTGTGACTAAATTATCGGATTTTTATTTTTGTTTTTCTTTAGAATTGAATCTGTGATTATTCGGTCAGGAGACGAATGACATTTAAATTGAGATTTGAAGGAAAAAGAAAGAGCACTTTATTACTATGTTGTAAAAACCCATATGTAGAAATCAAAGTTTTGCAACGACCATTTGCTATAACCCTATTTGGACAATAACCAACTACTACTACTTACTCTTTTTTCCTCGACTTGATCAGTGGCGTTGTCAGATGAGCGCTTTTGTCCAGAAGCCTTTTCTTCTTTCTTCGTCTGTTCCATAAGAACTTCCTTGAACTTCTCCATTGTTGAACTCATTGTATTTGAAGTGGTTGGCTCATCATCTGAAACTAACAAGCAAAATTAGGAACAAGTGTCACCTTATGCTAGCTTCATGCTACAACTCATGAAAAAAAATAAATAATAAATAAAACGAACCATCTTGGGTAAACAATGTTGTCATAAGACCGATGAGCCCCTTCCCGTTGTTCTTCATTTCATTAATTTTGGTTTGAAGAGTCTCGTTATCTTTTAGAAGTTTTTCCTGTTTTTTCTTCTGAAGTTGAGCATCTTCTTCCATTGTCTTCTTTGTCTTTTCCATTTCTTCTTGATGACTGGCTTTCACTTCAGCTAGAGTTTTGGAGTGATTGTCTTTGAGGTTCTGAATCTCGTTGGTCTTCGCTTCCTCAATTTTATTCTTCATCTCTTTCATCTCCTTCTGATGACGAGTTTCAACTGCAGCCAGCTTTTTGGCGTGATCGTCTTCGAATTTTCGAATCACAGCATCCTTCTCCGTTTCAATTTTATTCTTCATCTGCTTCATCTCCTTCTGATGGCGTGCTTCATCTTCAGCCAGCTTCTTCGCGTAATGCTCTTTGAGTTGCTGAATCTTGTTGGTCTCCTCAGCTTGAACTTCAGCCTTCACCTGCGTCATCTCCTTCTGGTGGCGAATTTCAACATCTGCCAGATTCTTGGCATGCTCTTGTTTAAGGTTGTGAATTTCAGTGTCCTTCTCCGCCTGAATTCCTGCCTTCATCTGCATCATCTCTTCCTGATGCCGTGCTCCAACATCATTCAGCTTCTTGGTGTGTTCGTCTTTGAGGTTCTTCATCTCCTCCGCCTTTTCCGCTTGAATTCGATTTTTCTCTCTTTCAGCCACATATTTTTGTTGGCTCAAAATCAACTTCTCGTCATTCAGCTTGCTTCTCTCGTCTTCCCACTTCAACTTTTGCCCTTCGAGATCCTGATTTGCTTTTCGTAGACGAGGCGCTTCCACTGATAAATTCACAAATTCGATATCGTTTTTGGCGTTTTCTTCATGAAGCTTCTTAATTTCCTGCTCCTTCTTCAGAGTGTCTTCATTGAACTCGTTCCTCATTCTTCCAATTACTCGGTCTCGTTGAACCAATTCTCCGTACGTATAATGGCGTTGTTGCTCAGACAGTTTAAATCTTGCCAACAAATCTCTTACTAAATGCTCCAGTTGATCTTTATTCATCATTCTCAAACGAAGATTAGTCGTCTGTGGATCCTCATTCATCATCATTCCGAAAAGGTGATTCATCTGCTGGACCATTACAACTTGTTGTGCTGGATGCGGCATTTGATGAGCATTCGGCACTGAAATAAAGGGAAAAATTAGAGACTAGCCAAAAGACATCCGGACAAACTTTAAACACTTACCAGCAAAACCGCCGAACTGAGGGGGCGCTTGATTAGGGAATGGATGATGTGGAAGTCTCGGTTGATTTTGAAATCTCGGGTTTTGATCGAAATTATGGAAATGATTAAATTCTGGCGGTGAAGGTGCATTCATTGGCACGTTTGGAGCCGCTGGAGGAGCAAATCGATGAATCCCAAAGTTCAGATTTCCAAGGTTTGCTGGTGGTAGAGCTGGAGCCAATAGAGCATTTGGAGCTGCTGGGGCAGCAAGTCCATGAGCTCCGAAGTTCAGGTTTCCAGAATTCGGTGGCTGTTGAGCTGCTGCCAATAAAGCATTTGGAGCAGTTGGCGCAGCTTGAACAACTCCAAATTGTCCGAAGTTCAGATTCCCGAGAGTATTCGCTTGTTGTGGAGCTGGATCTTCTGGAGCTGCTACCTCGGGTGTCTTCATTGGATGTGCCAGATGTGAAGAGACTGGTGGCTGGTGCACAGAAGCATGTGGAGCACTTGTGACAGCTGTTGGAACTTGAACACGTCCGCTGGACTGTGAAAGGGATCCTCCTTGGTTCATCTGAACCATCGCAATCACAGCAGCTAATTCCAATTGAGTTGCTCTCTCCAGTGCATTGGGATTGTTGGCCGGAGTTTGTGGAGCCCTGTTTCCACCCCGAGCGACGTCATTGGCTGGAACAAGTCTCTCAAGAGCAGGAGCGGCTTGGTTGGCAGGTTGAGCAGGAGCTGTCTGAGCTTCGTAGCCATCATCCTCTGGTTCCGCTGAAAAGTATTTGCTAGGATACCTACTTCTAAGTGACTTTGAAAACCAATTTTTGAAAAAAAAAACTCACCTTTGACTTTCGGTTGTGGTTTCCGCGGAGTATCATCCTCTTCACGGGCAAACGGATCTGAAAAATTGACATTCTTATATTTTTTAAAGTTAATTTTAGTTTCTCGAAACTTACAGTAGATCATGATGACTTCTTGAAGAATTCCAGTGGTTGTAGTTGTTTTGTTTCAAACTGCTGAAAAAGTTGTGGTTATGGATAAGAAAAGTTGAAAAAAAGAAAGGATATGACAATGTGAAGATATGAAGCTGGGTGTGAACCAGTAAGTGATAATGATAGGAATTAATATTATTTGAAAAAAAAATTATTTATTTTACAAAAAGATCAAGGGAGGATGTGTGTAAATTAAACACGCCATATGAATTGGAAGCACAAGACCTTGTGGAAAATAGAGAAATTAGAGTGCCGAAAATTCAAATAGAAAGCAAAAAATGTCAGAAGAAAATATAGTTTTTTAAAATAAGAACTGTAAAGAGTGAAAGCTGAAAAAGAAGTGGGAAGTACAAAAAATCGATGAGAAGAATGTAGAAGTTATCCAAATTCAGAAAAAAATAGACGATTAAAGAAATCAAAGGGTGGAGTGAGCATTTAACTTGAGACTAGTGAGCTGTGATGTGGAAAAATGGTTGCATCCGAAGTTGAGCCAAAATGATGCCAAATAAAAGTCGGTTCTTATCCAGATTTGGGAGTTTTGCGCTGAAAAAAGGAATGTTGTCAAAGAAAACATGATAAATCTCAAACTTATTGAATTCAAGAAAAAACTCACATGCTTCATCTTTTCTGGTTTTGGCGCTCCATTATTCTCCGAATTCTTTGGTGGGCGACCTCGTTTCCTGATGTCATTCGTGGCAATGTCAACTGGCTTACGGTCTGAAAAAAGAGATTTGAATGCTGTAATCCGAGGCTCAAAGAAAAAACTTACCCGAAGGTTTCTCCGATAATTTCTTCTTTTCCAACTTTCCATTATCCTTTGCATCAATCAATTTTTCCGAATTATTTTTCTTCTTCTTGTGCTCAGGTCCATCGGGGTCCACGGACTTCTGACCTTCAATCGAGAGCTTTCTCTTCAACTCCCTCAATTCTCCGCTCATCATTTTGTTTTCAGCGTTGAGCTCAAGGATTCGGATTTTGAGGGAGTTGGCATGCTCGATTGAAGTTCTATCACTCGACTCCGACACCGGTCTCCCCAATGGAATACTTCTTCGAGCAGTCAAAGTACTTCTTTTTTCGGTTTGCACTTTTTTCGACAACACTTCCTTCGTTTCCATATCCTGGATCTCCTGTAAAACAATAACGTTTTCAGAAAAAAAAATGTATTTGATTGGAGGTTTTTATGACATATGAATTATAACCACTGGTTTCAGCAAAAACTAGAAATGTTCCAATATTTTGGTGCCATGCTACCTCAAAATCCACTCTGATGGCCCTCAAAACTATACCAATTACGTGTTAGTGGTCACACAAGAACTTCGCCTAACCTCGAATAGGTTAGTAGATTTACGTACCTGCCTCTTCTCAGTAGAATAATTATGGACGTCAGAGTGTCTCTTCTTCTCAGCTCTCTTTTCTTCGGCATGCTCCTCTCCGGCGGCTTCCCTTGAGGCAAATTTGACTTTCATTCGCTCTGATGAGGTGGAGTGTGTAGCCACTGAAAATTTGAATCTAAGGATTTATTGGTAAAATTTTTAAACTGGAACTTACATAAATTCCTCATTTTCGTCTGAGCGGTTTCAAATTTTTGAGACCAACCATCAACTTGAGCTTGGAGATTTGCAGTTATTGAATTGTGTTTTTCTTCCATCTCCTTCATTTCTCGAGTTTTCTTCTCCTCCATTTCCTTCATGAACTTATCTAATTCATTCTTATAGAATTCTTTCATGTTATCGAGTGCCAATGTGTTAGCCTCGTTAAGTTGAGCAATTTCAGCAGTTTTTTGAGTTTCATGTTGTTCCAGAGCCTGATTCAGTTCTTGTTTTTCATTGCTCCATGCTGCTTCTTTCTTGAGCCATTTTTCCTTCTCCTCAGCATGTGATGCAGCTTCTTCCTTCAAATTCTTTTTGTCCTTCTGTAGGGCATCGATGATCAAATTCTTAGTTTTGAACTCTTCGTTCAATAAAAATATGGAATTGTTCTGTTGATCAAAAGTAGTTCGATTACTTGCATTGACTTCCTCCAGACGTTTCTCCAAATAGGTAACACGTCCGGATGCCTGGAGTCGTGCTTGCTCCGTCTCTTTGTATAGTTTGTCCGAATTCGAAGCAGCATCAGACCAATATCTCCACTTCCCTTTCAAATCCTCGATTTCCTTATTTTTTTCTTCAACATTTGCTCTCAGACGCTTAATGGGGCCATCTCTCCCTTCAACGTTGTTTGGGGCTGTAATCAAAAATTACTTGCGACATCCGGTCAAACAGACAAAACTTACTGTTGAACCCAAAAAACTGTGGCGGGGCATGCTGGAAGGATGGGTGAGGAGGAAGAAGCCCGAGAAGGGCTGCTGGTTGAGGTGCAGGCGTTTCATGAGCATGTGGAGCCGCTGGCTCGGCATTCCGGACCGGTCGTGGATCCATTGGCACATTGCAAACTTTTGCCACCTGTATTAGTGGTGAATTGAATCCAGCGTTAGCATCTGGAGCACCAGCTGCAGTTGAATTGTTCTGAATTCCTCCATTGGCTGCGTTTGGAATCCCAGCGCTCTCCTGGATATTAAGTGGACCGGCACTTCCATCATCGACTTTGCCATTCATCAATCTCTGAAGAAAGAAGCTGGAATTCTGTGGTCCTTGGGCAGAATCATCATGGTTTGGCAGAATTTGACGGTGGGGAAGTGTGGCGTCTTGATTGGCCGACCTAGCTGGATTGACTCGTTGCTGTTCGTAGCCGTGGTCGACCGGTTCCACTGGAAAACAAAATTTCGATTCGAAGTCAGTACTGAATTCTAGAATTTTCTACTTACCTTTTACAGTTCTTAATTTTAGTGGCGGCCTTGGAAGCGAGTCATTCTCTTCACGAATAGCGGCACCTGTAAATAAAGGTTTAGGAAGGCCTACATTGTGGTAGGAAACTTACAGTAGACATATCTATCCATGGCAAATTCTTGATGAAGTTACAAGTACGATTGATGGGTGTTTTTGAGTTGCTGAAAAAACATAATTAAGGATTACGGTCACGATAACGACCAAGAATATGAGAAACGAGGCTGGTGGAGAACCAGTAAACAATAAGTGAAGCGTTGAATATGGAAGAAAGATAAATGAAAACTATGGAAGAAGAAAGAATGTGAAATGGGATATGGCAAAAAAAGAGGGAAGAAAAAAATTCCAAAATGTTTCGGAGAAGACTCAATTTGAAAAAAAAATTGAAAAGTAAAAAAATCAAGTTCCAGCAAAAACTTGTGAATTGGAAGACGAATAGCAATTTGTTGAATGACGTTTTCTGAAAAAAAAAATGCATATCGTCATTCCTGTAAGATAGACTCACCTAATAATGTTCATTCAGCACAGCACATCTCGATCATCTTCAAAAATTTCAATATCTGGTAAACTAAAAAACTTTATATCAATAGATTTCGATCATTTTATCAGTTGAAACTGTTTTCATAGCTCTATTGACAACTGAGATATGCCGCTCTGAACATACAGCGGGCCTCTGTTCCAGGATTTACGGCAATATGAAGCTAAAGTATCGTAGGTCTCTTTTTTCATTCTGTTCTTGCACCTAGTATGTGCACGAAAAAGCTATCAGTCATAAAACAGCCAAAATGTTTCTAATTCGAGTCCCTGAAACTAATCTCAACCGGAAAAAGTTGTTCTCATGAAGTGTTTCGTTTTCACATTTTTTAAATTACCGTGTGAATTATGTGATTTCACACTCAATGGCTCAATATGACTAGCCCGATAGTGACTCAATTCAATGGATTTGGTCTACAGTAACCCTAAGCTATCTTGTAAGTTGAACACATACTGTATATTTTACATATCTATGTTCCTAGTTTGCATTATCGGAAGATTTTTGTCTTTATGAAGAGTCTATCATGGTCAGTAACTCTTCATTTTTGGACCACCCCTTCCCCCTAATCTATTATACTTACACTCTTCGTTGACCATTGTGGACACTTGTGAAGAAAGCATCGTTGAAACTATCTCAAAGGATGAGAAAAGCCACATAACCACACAATGGAAAGCAACACAGAACAAAGCCAAGCCAATACTATTCATGCCACATTATTTATGTAAATTCAATAGAAAATATTCCGATAATAAATATTAAGTTAATTAACATTAGGTAACAATTATAAAACAATACAAGTTGCTAGGGATGTCATGCATAGGTGAGAATTATGGGTTAATCATGCGCGGGAATGATGTTGGTTGGAAGCTCATTCCATCTGAAAAAATGAAGAAAGGTTGTTCTGAAATTCAAGGGAAAAAAACTCACATGCTTCATCTTTTTCGGTTTTGGCGCTCCAGAATTCTCGGGATTCTTTGGTGGACGGCCTCGTTTTCTGATGGGTTTTGGGGCGAGTTTTTCGAGAGATTCGTCTGAAAAATATGAACTAAAACTCTAATAAAAAGGCAGTAACTAACCTGAAGAAGATTTCGATGACTCATTTTTCGTCTTCTTTTTCTCCATTTTGACTTCTGGAATTTTGTCGGACTTCTTAACTTCCGCGGCAACAGTGTCCGGCTTTTTATCTGGAAAAAATAGGTTGGAACTTTGCTAGAAGAGCAAAATTATTCTTAGTTCTTGAGCCACACCCCCCCCCCCCCCAAATCCCGCCCACTAACCTGAAGAGCTCTCCAATTTCTTCTTCTTGACCTCACTAATTCCATCAGATTCCTTCTTCTTATCCTTAGTGACGGCTGGATCAACTGCTTTTCGGTCTGAAGAGCTCTCTGACTTTCCTCCATTTTGCTCCTTCTTCTTCTTCTCATCTTTAGCAACTCCATCAGATTCCTTAACCTTATCTCCATCCTTCACTTCAGTCTTCTTATCACAGGTGATGGTGTCAACTGGCTTATGGTCTGAAAAAAAGAGGTATGGTTGTTGTAGTCCGGGGCACAAAAAACAAACTTACTCGAAGATTTCTCCGATGATTTCTGCTTCTCCAACTCTCCATTATCCTTTGAATCCATCAAGTCTTTTGAATTCTTCTTCTTCTTGTGCTCAGGTTCGGCGAGTTCATCGGTCTTCTGATCTCCTGTCGACAGCTTTCTCTTCAACTCTCTCAATTCTCCGCTCATCACCTTGTTCTCAGCCACGAGCTCATGGATTCGAATTTTGAGGGAATTCGCATGCTCGATGGAAGTCTTATCGGACGGTTCCGACACTGGCTCTCCCAATGGAACACTTCTTCTGCCAGTCAAAGTACTCTTTTTTTCGGTTTGGACCTCCACATCCTTCTTCTCCATATCCTTCATTTTCTGATGAAGTTTGTGTTCCAAATGAGCAGCCTTCTCCTTTTCCTTTGCACACTGAGCCTGTGATTCGGCAGTCTTCTTCTTCTCTTCTTCCAGAGCATCTTGAAGATTTTTGATCTGATCCTTTGAATCCTTTTCTGGAGTCTGAAGATTCAAAATCTTTCCACTGTCACTTTGCTCCTTCTCCTTTTTGGTTCTTTGAATTTCAATCCTGAGTTTTACATTGACTTTTGCCAATGTCTCCTTCGTCTCCTCCAACTTCTTTTCAGAATCCTGGAGTTTCAGATCCACCAAATTCTTCTCTTTCACCACGGCTACCACCTTATCGTTCTCAACTTTCAGGAGATCTTGAAGGCGCTTTACATCGTTTTTTATATGTTGAAATTGTTGAAGATCCTTCTTCATTTGCAACTTCTCCTCCTCCAAAACCTCCAACTTCTTCTTCAATTTCTCATTTTCCTGGCGTCCTTCATCAAGTTCTCCTTGAATATCGGGAATGACAACTTCAGAAGTGTTGGAAGAAGACGATGATCTTCTTCTTCTATTTTGAATCAATATTTGTTGTCTTTTGACCAAATCTTCAGACTCCGATAGCTTACGACACAGTTCTTTGATGGTGTTTCCCATGTTTTCGATTGCCTTTTTATTCTTTTTTTGCTCTTCTTCTCGGGCTATCTTTTTGACATTGTTGATGATGGCTTGAGAGACTTGAGGTCCAGCAGTTGGGTATTCTGAAAAAAGATTAGTTACTTTCATGGTGCTACAAATAAATAAGAACTTACGGTCTGCTCTCCCAACGTTGTTATATCCACTGGGTCCTGAATATCCTTGTGGCGGCATCATAGTTCCGTAAACTGTGAGAAAAAAAAATTAAAATTATAGCTCAAAGTTCTTTCTTACCAGTGAACATGGCCGGGTTTGAGAGGCCTGCGAAACGAGGTGGCGGCTGGGCATAGGAGGGAACGTTGGCTACACTTCTATTAGCTCCATTGGAAGGGACGAGGCTCGAGTCGCCTGAAAAATTGGAATCTGAATTTTGTAGGAGGTGGGCATGAACCCCTGGACAGCCTGACAGACCACAAAAAGCGCTACTAGCTGCGCTACACGGACCTGAAAGCGCGCCGGTTTTTTATGAATGAACAAGACTGCCTTGGTCTCACCAAGAAGAAGTAGGAACTGTAAGATTTTTAGGTTGAGCAGTCGTGGTGAGACCTTTCAGAAACCATTTTGGTTGCGCCTTTAGGTGGACAGAAAGGAACACGGTAGTTTTTCGGAATCGATAATGTTGGTGTGCAACGTAGCGCAGCCGGTACCGCTTTCTGTGGCCTGTCAGGTTAGACATGGGTTCAAACGCATTTTAGGTGTCTACCAGCATAATTTCAGGCATACTTGTCAGCTGGTCTCGCCAGGATGAAGCGGATACTGTAACATTTTCAGCGCAACAAATCGTGCAAAAATCTTCCTAAAATGCGCCTTCACCGTAATTGAAATTTCAGCTTAGCGTCCCCCTTTTTGATCTATCAGCTGCACTCCCAAGGCTCTTTTTTCAATTCCCCCTGAACTCACTGCTCGAATACGAGGCTCCGGAGAATGGTGGGACTGGCTGAGGTTCCGGCGGTTGAAAGTTGCTCTTATTGTTGAATCGAGCAGAAGAGTCTGAAGATAAACATTACTTAGAAAACCTGAATATTTGTTAAACTCACGACGGGAAATCCAATCAGCCATGATTGTTCGAGGATACTTGAAATTTGTTCTCTGAAACAATCGATTGAGCTTGGTCGATTGGAAAATCGAAGGAAAGGTATACAGACGGTACGGACCGGTTAACGAAAAATTGAAAACTCACAAAACGATATAAATTATATATTGAACGACACACAAAACACAAGGAAACAATACAACAATACACTAAAAAATCTACTTGGCTATTTGACGTTTCGCTTTTTCCACGTTTCATTTTTTTTTTTGCAAAAGAAGGAAATGGGCCACGGCGAAAATGAAGAGGAATTGGAAAATTGCAAAACGTGAGTTTTTTTTCGAATCTTTGATTCGAAAGTGCTAAAACTACAGCAAAAAAAAGGTGTGAAAAAATCGATAAAATTTGAAAAGCATGCAAAACGGTTGGAATGAAAACAGAAGATCTTTTGGGACGGGCGCGTGGATTTCTCGGTAGATCAAAAATTGGATGTGGAGAATCAGTAGGCCAAAATTTATCTGGAAAAGACGTAAAACCTAGCAGTTATTTTCAATAATTTGACCTACCAGTTAACGTTCCGGCGAGTCCTTAATGGGTAAATTTTATTTTCTTTTTCGGAGGTTTTCTGCTTATTTTCTTGACCATCTTCGAATGTGAGTGGGGTGCCAAATTCTGAAAATAGAAGTGAGTAACTTTGAAGATGAGGTAGCTTTGAATCAGTAAATTTTAACTCACTTGAGACCATCTTCTGCACCCCAGCTACAGTTTCCAAGGCTTTTTTGTACTCCTGCTCGTAAAATGATGACTTCGCCTCCTCACGGTTGATTTTTTCCGTTAACTTCGAAGTTGTTGCCTCCATCTCAGCATTTTCCAACTCCAAGCACTGGTTTCTCATTAACCATCCCTCTTCCTTCTCTTCGGTGATCCAATGTTGAGATTGGAGTGCAAACTCGTACTCCTTAGCATCCTTTTCCTTCTCATCGAGTGTGTTTTGGAGGGTTTCTTGGAGTTGAACAACGGCCTTCTGCTTCGAATCGATAGAAAGCTGAGCACGACGTTCCACTTCCAAGATTCCGTCCTTGTGATCTTGTTTTTGTCTCGTCAGAACTTCATTTAAAATACCGACTTTTCCTTCGATGGCCTCGGTTTTTTGGTCGAGTGATGACATCTTGCTCTCCCACGTGTTCTCCATTTCCTCCATCATACGAAGCATCGATCCTCTAAGTGCATCCATCCCATTATACAAAATTACATTTAAATTTCCTAACGACTTCATTTTGAAGCCATCCTCCAAGATCCTCTCTTCTTGCTCCATATTCTTCTCCATTGCATTTCGCAAATCTTCCTCATTTTTTTGTTCCTTGGCTTTGAGATCTCGGATTTCAGCCTCCAATTTTATTGTCTTCTCCTTCACCATTTCATCCATCATCTTTCCGAGTGTGGTGAATTCTCCATCTCCGGGAAGAGCATCTGTTTCGGTGGCTTGAGGAAGAAGCTTCTGCTTCTTGGCGGCAGGAGTTGGTGTGGCCTCTTCAGTGGCTTGCTTCTTTGGGCGTCGTCCACGTTTTGCTGGGGCTTTAGCTGAAATGAACACGGAATTTTCAGAGGTTAACGGTTTTCAGATTTGAGAAATTGAAAAAACTCGTAATATCAATAGCCTCTGACATACCTGTGTTTGATTCTTTCTTAACAACGGAACTTCCATTCTGGGTGGGGCTGGGGCTGAGGCTTCCAAATGATGGAAGTGGCTGAGCAACATACGGCCACTGCGGCAAGCTGGCGATCCCAGTAGCTTGTTGGTGGTCTCCTTGATCCACGCCGATTGGAAGCGCGAATGCGCTCAATGCGGGGCTCAGTGAGGGGAAGTTTCCGGAGCCGAAGTTGAAATCTAGAATAAATGATATTATTTTTGATACCCCGAGAATTGAATTTCGCAATTTATGATAGGCGATTATAATGGAAACGTTTTTTTTTTCAGTTGGTTAGTTTTTTTTTAGTCAAAAAACCTCTCACATACCTAGAGTCCAATTCTTTGAGTCCCCTAGCCCATCGCCATTCGGGCTCGGATTCATGAGGCCTCCAAACATCGCTAGTTGTTGATCCAGCGTCGGCAGTTGGAGCCCATTGAACCCAGCCAAATATTGTTGAATGGCTCCTTGGTCCTGGCCCACCGGAGTCCCCATTCCTCCTGACCGAGTGGCTGGGCTCAGCGGGGCAAAATTGTTGTTGGCATCTAAAAAAATTGAAATCATTTTTGGTTTTCTGAAGATAAAATTCGGCAACTTACTGGAGAAACTCGAGAGATCCATTGTTGAATGAGAGTTGACAGCGAGAAGTTAGCACGAAGCAGTTCTGTGGAGCAACATATAGTGAGATTAGAGGCAAATTGACAAAGAAGTAGTGAACATGGCCAAACGAAACCATTAGAAACAACAAAAACTAAAAAACTAAAAACCACAACAAACGAATATTTATCTAGCATACAAACTTAAAAAACAAAACACAATCACAACATCAAGAAGACCTGCATTTCATTATAAGTCATATATCTCAATTCTCGTTAAAGCTATCAAAATATCGTCGACTGAAAAACTGTTCACCAAAAAATTTTAAATATTTCACTAGTTGAAAATTTTCTGATAGCTCTAAAGACAACTGAGATATGCTGCTTCAAACCCAGGTAGGCATTTACACAACACACTATTAGACCTGTTCGCTTCCGTTGGCTGAGTTTCCATTGTTGTTCTGCAATAGGAAACAGCTCTGAATTGATAAATCAGCAAACAAAATCAAACTTACGTCTCCAGAAGATTCAACTGATCCAGACGCCGCTGGTGCCACTCCGTTTTGACTTTCTTGAATCGCTTGTTGAGCCATAAAAATAAATTCCATTGGACTCAAGGCGTTGAGAGTTGATAACATGGTGGCCGGGGGTGGACTCATCATGACAGCTTAAGAAATTTGATTCGATGACTTGGAAAAGGCTCTAGAATTATTACCTCTAAATATCTGATGAAGTAGTTGCTGCCCTCCGTTCAAATTCTGCGGTGCAGGTGGAGCTTCAGGTTGTGGAGCTGGTCGGGGTTCGACTTGATTGTTGTTTTCAGCAACTGGAGACTGCACTTCAGCCATAAGTTGGAGACCGGCATTCTTCTCACTGTCAGTTTTGAGCTCCTCTTGAGTCAATGGCGTCGTTGATCGCAAGCCTTTCAGAAATGCTGCTGGATCAACCGGATCTGAAACATTAAGGTTGAAATCTAGAATTCCAACATTTTCAAAACTTACAGTAGTTACACCCGCTGTCAGACATGGCAATTGAGATCGGTTGAGCAAAATGAGATTCTGAGAAAATGATAAATAAGAAATTAGAAAAATTGAGGGAAACAGAAAAAAAAGCATGGTATTGCAAAACCATTAAAACAGAGAACAAGCAAGCAAAACCAAAAAAAATGAAAATTTATAAAACTATATCACAGAAATCAAGAATTACAATGACTGTTTGTTATCACACGTGACTTGCACATACATAGCCCGAAGGAATCTGGAAAAAAACAGCTATCGAAAAAGCACACGTTCAAAGCAATATATCTTGATAGTCTTTAGAGTTACCAAAACGTAATCAACTACAAAAATGTTTTTCAATATTTTTTAAACATTTTACTAGCTGACCGTTTTTTGATAGGTCAAAAGACAACGGAGATATACTGCTTTGAACATACAGTTCCTCTAACCCATTTAGTACTGCATGTTCAGATCAGTATATCTCAGTTGTCCTCAGAGATATCGAAAAATAGTCATCCAGCAAAAAGCTCAACATTACATTTTAAACATTTTGTCAGTTGTAAACTTTTTGATGACTCTGAAGGCAACTGAGATATACTGCTCTAATTATGATAGGTTTTACGGTATCTAAAATGTCAGTGGCCCAGCCAAAAAAAAACTTTCATTACCAGGGTCTGAACATCTTCTGGCATATGGACTCCTCTGGATCAAGAGCTGCTGGTCTCTTTTGTCCCATTTGTTGGTCCTCCCTTAGGTATTCAAGGTTAGGACCTGAAACGTCAGTGATTTCAAAAAATTAGTGTTATTGTAAAAAAGAATGTACCTCGGTTAAAGATTTCCAAAGTTTTATTAGACACGTCTTCAAATTGGGCGAGCATTCTCGAATACGCCTCTCTTCCCAATCCTTCCATTTGACTTCGGCAAAACTTCTGAATTCCATTTTCCTCCTCCTTCTTTTCATCACTTCTTCTTTCCTCAAGGACCTCCTGAAGTTTGGCCTTAACTGATCCCAATTCCTTCTGACTAGCGTCCAATTTCTCTTTTAACTCTTTTATTTCCTCATCCTTCCTGATCCCGACCTCCTTGTTCTCTGAAATTTCTATCTTTAGTTTCAAATGACACAAAAAAATAAAACTAACGGTAGGTGTTGAGCAGGTTCACAATGAACTGCCTTTCTACCAGAACGTGAGTGTCGGGATCAGTTGACGAAGGGAGGAAGCATGGGAAGTTTCCGGGTACTGGGGTCAATTCCGGCGCCTTTATCTTGAGTCTTTGAATTGCGACTGGCTTTTTAGAGAGGTCCGCGTCTCCGAGAATACTGGAGAAGAGTTGATTGGTCATGGGTGTAGGTTTCTGTGGAGCTGAGGAAGAGGCCATGGCAGGTTTTGGAGAAGTGAGGTTGAGTGGTGTAGGTTGAGAAGGCTGAGGTGACTGGATGAGTGTGTATCGTTGAGAAGCCATGATGTCAAAGAGCGCCCTCTCGATGGTTTGTGGTTTCGTGAGTCTCGCTGGGAGTAGAGGGACCTTGAAGACGGCATCATCGGTTTTTGGGGAAGGGTCTGGAAAAAAGACAATTTCGGGCTAAATTAGGATGAAAGAAAGTGCAAGAAACAAAATGAGATACTAAAGAAGGGCTTCTGAGGACCATAAAAGTATATTTTCAGCTAGATGCTTATACTGTTGAATGAGTCAGCAAAAAGAGGTCTAACCAAAACTAGATTTTTATGTCTAAATGTTTTTCTAGTATGTACAGATAAGCTACAAGAAACTCTGGAACATTCGCTATTCCCCTTCACACCCTTTTTATAAGCTTACCATTTCCGAGCAGTGAGTTCATGTCTCCTGAGTTGGCGAGTTGTGCAGTCCATTGCTCCATCGATTGCTCCACTGACTGTCCGTTGTTTGCAGATGAAGCTAAAAAAAATTTCATTAGATGCCAATACTTTCAACCAGAAATTACCTTGAAGTTGTTCAGCCATTGCGGTTTGATTGTGGTGCAGTTTACTATTTTAACAGAAAATGCAATTTGGAAACAAAAAAATTAAGGTAGCATGTCTGGGGTTTAACCAGTTAACGAAACAAAAAAAGCAGTAGCTAAGAAAATAAACTGAAAATCATCTTTATAACCAAAATTCAAATTTTGTGCAAACTAGAAAACAATCATGCATTACGGCGATGTAGAGATGGTGAACCTGGAATCAAGCAACGCCTTCTTCCAACATAATCGAAAGAATAAAGTTTTTCATTCATAGCAGTCTTCAAATTGTTGACCTCGTCAGCCTTCTCAACCACTATCCGCCCCATATCGATTTGGCGCTGTTGTTCTCTTTTTAACCATCTTCTCACACAACAGAACTTGATATAGGCGGCTTCATCATATTCTGAAATTGAGTAACTCTGGTTTATGAGCAAGTGCGTCCCTTTTACTGTTGCTGGGATCGCAATCATTCTCTCTTCTAACTGAGCGCACTCTCAAATTTTCCTCCCATATCAACCAAAAAGCAGCATAACTCCCATTTTTACCTCTCGAAATCCCGTTGCCGAATAATTTCATGTATTGATTGAATAGAGATTTTGGCCAGGGAACATTTGTAACTTTCTGTGGTAGTTGGGCGGAACCGGTGGGTTTGAAGAAGTAGAAGTTGTTGAAGGCTGGAATCACATAACTTTTGATACAGATGCTTTGTTATATTTTATTCATGGAGTTGCTTATCAAGCTATCTCTGAATCCCATTCACATGCAATTTTCAGAAAATCTATCATCTTTTGAAGGCCTGGTCCCACTTGCAACTCTACCAGAAACCCACAACTTACTTATTTCTGGATGCTTCTCAGACAAATACTCTGCATCTTCCACTGCTTTTGCCCATTTCTCTCGGTACATTTTCAACATCCAGATCTTCCATTCGTCGCTCGATTCCAAGTTGAAAAGGTCCTCGAACTCAGTTTTCCAATCACTATCTGAAAAAAGAAGTAGTAACTATGAGAAATTCTTTGAATGGTAAACTCATTTTCTATTGTATTTTGAATGGATGGAATCCTTGAGTTGTCAGCTATGACTGGTATATTATACAGTTGATGAGCATTCACAGCAAAATTAGATAAGTGACTGGACCAAAAACCAGTGATAATGAGAAACGAAACCAGATAATTTAAATACAATGTTTTATCGATAGATGAGAAGGTGTTAGTTTTAAAAGGCAACTTAGGAACTCGATCCTAGGAGTGAGTGTAGGTAAAGAGACATGTGAATCAACTTAGGAGGAACAGAAATGATATAATTATTAAAGATGATTGTACGTTATATTTGAGAAATCAAGGAAATGAAAACATAGGAACACAGAAAAAAGATTCAAGGAAATGTTTGGGATCAATGATTTCGATATGAGGTCAGAGAACCAGGTTCATGATGATGGAGGTCATAGCATGAGAAGGATAGGAAAAGTGATTGAGTCCGATTGAGTTGAGATTTGAGCTGAATATTATATTGCAAAAGGAAACAAAAAACTATTGCAAAAGAAAACAAAGGATTGATAAAACGACAAAGAGAGAGAGAGAGAGAGAGAGAGAGAGAGAGAGAGAGAGAGAGAGAGAGAGATGGCATGGTTCTACGATGGTGACAAGAAATTAAGAGAACACCATGAACTTCTAGTGAGATCAATCCGACTCATCGTCTTCATATCTAGCTCTCTTCCTGAAAAAAGTGGAAAATGCCCCCTAATTCAGATTGTCCCGATTTTACTCACGCTGGTCTGCCCGTCTTCTTCTTCTTCATCTTCTTCTTCTGTGGTTCTCCGTCATCCAACCAATACCTGTCCCACTCTGGAATCTTCCCCTTTCTCTTCTGCACCACAATCACTCCGGCTTGCTTCTTTTGCTGCTTTCGGAGTCTCCCATACATCTCTTCATAATCCTCGTAGGCCTCTTTATTTGGCTCTGAAATAAAATAAAAATTAAAGCTTTCAAAAAACTTGAAAAAAAAACTCACGGCGTCCAGTTCCACTTTCAAACATATTGAAGAGTTCCAAAGATGTTGGGAGCTCTTCCACTTTTTGTACCCTTTCGAACTTGTTCGGATGGTTGGGATCGAAGAAGCATTGGGGGAATAGTGCTGAAAACATAAAGTTTCTATACGAAATTATTGGAAGCTCACTCACTAATTTCCGGGCATTCTTCAATTATTTTGACCTGGTATTGCTGCATGCATTCCCACCAAGCTTCTTCAAATCTTAGCAACTTTCTTGTCTCAACCACTGGAGTGTCGGAGCTTGTTGTGGTGGGCAGTGGTGTGGCAGTGACCGATGAATTGTTGATTTCTGAAAGCTGTTACATTGGAAAATGTGTCTGGCAAAAATTATATACCATTCAGTTCTTGATCGAGCCATGCATCAATGGCGTCAACGGACACGTTAGGTTTGATAGAAGATGATGCTTCAAGAGATGGTGGCTCAGTGGCAGCTGCGGTGTCCGGGGTACCGGGGCGACTGGTGTGTTCCCCTGTAATTTAAGAGTATTATTCAATTGTCTCAGCATATTTGAACTTTAGTGTCCCGGGTATTTTAAAGGGCCACCTGCTCGATAAAAAGGGTCCCGAGTATTATTTCCATGGGTCCCGGAAAAGAAATAAAGGCTTGGTTTTCCTAAGACCGGCCGAGAAAATTAAGACCGGCCGAAATAAGACCGGCCGAAAATAAGACCGGCCGAAGAAATTTTCGACCCCCAGAAAAATTATCACCGGCCGAAATATCACCGGCTAAAAATAACACCGGCCGAAGAGACAAAGCCCTTATCACCGGCCGAACACCAAAATAAGGCCGGCCCAAATATATGAAAAGACCAACCGAGAATTGAAAATAAATACCCGGAAACCCAAATTTCTAGGATTAATAACTTGATTTTCTGCTATGAAAGCTTTTTCGTTGTACTTCCTAAGCCTGTTTTGATAGTGAGCCATGTAATTCATCCTTCGAAGCGTAAAGCACCACTATTAGAACAGGCTTAGAAAAAAAAACGGCCCATTTGGAGCAAAAATTCAAAACATTCAAAAAAAAGACCACAATTCTTGGCCGATCCTTTCACAGATTTGGGCCGGTCTTATTTTTGAGCTCGGCCGGTGATAAAGGTCTTCACTCTTCGGCCGGCTTTAATTTCGGCCGGTCTTATTTCGGCCGGTGATAATTTTCGAGGGTCCTAAAAATTTCACCGGCCGGTGTTATTTTCGGCCGGTGTTATTTCGGCCGGTCTTAATTTTTTCGGCCGGTGTTAGGAAAACCAAGCCGAAATAAATACCCGGGAAACGGGCTAGAGTCAAAACTATATACCATTCAGTTCTTTGTTGATCCATGCATCAATTATTGAGTCGTCAGATATGTTGCGTCCAGTTGGAGAGGATCCTTCAGTAGATGATGGCTCAGGAGCAGCTATGGAGACTGGGGTACCGGGGCGACTTGTTTGCTTTACTGCAATTTTGAAAGTGTTCCTTTTTTTCTAAAATTATTGAGCTTACAATTCAGTAGATACTCTTCCAGATCCCAAATTTCCTTCTTCATTTCTCTACTCTTTTCCTCTTCCAATTGAATTTCCCGTTCGCAAGCGGCAATAGTCTCTTTCTGGTTGTCACGAGCGGCACCGAGTGCCAAGCGAGCTTCTTCGCCCTTCTGACCCCATATTTTGTCTAAAATTGGGAATCATCTGAGCTGAAACGGCAACAAAAAATTACTCACTCTCTTCGAGCATGTCTTCCAACGTTTGATTTTGATTCTGACGACGTCGCTTTCTTTTTTTCTTGTTCTCACAGTGTTCCATCGGCGACAGGGCTGAAAAAATAAAGATTGAATTAAAGATGGTTCACCTGAAAAAAACTCACTTGGCATGTCCGACTGTGGGCTGCCGTACTGTGTGGAATCATCATCAGTACAACTTGCTGCAATTTCCACTTCCAAAGCTGGCGGAAGAACGACGACTTCAGGTGGTGGAGTGCGAGTGATAGCTTGTTTTGAAGTTTCGAGCAGATCTGCCAAGATGTGTTCGATAGAGAAATTCATTTTGAGATTGTGGCTGAAAGTATTTTCATATTAGTTCATGGAATGGGTGAGGAAGTAGAAGAATGCGCAAAAAACGTAAAAGAAACAAAGAGAAAAAGAGGACATGGAGGAAAAATAATTAGAAAAAAAGTTGTGGGTGAAGATGCTAGAAATGAGAAAAGTGAAGAAAAGAAAAAAAAACTACTCATGAAACCAAAAACCCCAAAAATCCCGGTGGTTCAAAAAGAAAAAAACCAGTGGAAGATGTAGTTCAATTGCTTGTCATTCCCAGGATTTCAGTTGAACCTTGATACTCCAAAAGCTGTATCGATTTTTTTTTTGATACTGTGTGCTAGGCGTCGTTTCTGAAAATATAAAAATGAGCATTTTTACAACTCAAAAGTCAAACTAAAAAATCAAATAAAAGTAAAACTCATCTGGACTTCTGGCCCATTCTTGATGTCGGTGGTGATCAGTAGAGTCCAAGTGTCGCATCACTGGTGAGTGAATAAGAGTGGTAAGGGAATACTTGGAAAGGAAACGAAGGATTGATAAAGCATATTCATTAGGGTAGATAGATACAGACATGGAAGTTATCACTACATGAAAGACAGAGAGAGCGCAGAGCACCTAGACAGTCTACCATCTCTTCACCCTCCCTCGGAGAAACAGGGACAGATAAACGGCAAAAGGGCAAGTGCTTATTACTTTTTGATGATTGCAGGGTTTATCACGGGCAAAGTCACAGGAAAAAACAGATTGCTACCCGAAAAACTCAAAGTTAGTGAGGAAGACTCATGAAAATTAGATAGAAAACGGCTAACTAAGCTATTCTAGGGAGGTAAAAAGGTCAACTTGATATACTACTGTTATGCAAAATGTTAAAGAAGATTTAGTTGGGAAAAAAACCTCAGCTAGAGGGACAAAAGGGAAACATGGTTAAGCAAGAGAACACTGAACGAATCAACTCATGATTTTGGCAAATGGCTTCAAGGTTTAGTGATGATTGTCCTGGAAAATATTCCTAATTTCAAAACTGATAAAATTTTGGGCACTGTTCCAAAATCGGGGACCGTGTATCAAAATCGGGGACCGAAAAATCGGGGACCGAAATATCGTGGCCCGAAAAATCGGGGACCGAAAAATCGTGGCCCGAAAAATCGGGGACCGAAAAATCGTGGCCCGAAAAATCGGGGACCCAAATATCGTGGCCCGAAAAATCGGGGACCGAAAAATCGTGGCCCGAAAAATCGGGGACCCAAATATCGGGGACCGTGTATCAAAATCGGGGACCGAAAAAACGAAATCGGGGACCGAAAAAACGAAATCGGGGACCGAAAAAACGAAATCGGGGACCGAAATATCAAAATCGGGGACCGAAAAAAGAGTAGTGATTTCAACGATTTTTTTGCAAATTTTTGGATTTTTCCCGATTTTATCACATTTTATGTACGTTATTTGAAGTTTTATTATGTATGTATGTATGTATGTAAAACAAGTGGTTACAGTATAAATTATGTGGCTCTGTCTACTTTTGAAGGTATCATGACAACATGGAGTTACGCGGTCAAAATGGAGGAGCCATGGAAAAAAATTCCAACATGCAAACAATCCTCCAGAAGTAACCTCGCCCTCCAGCTAGAACTTCATCTAACCAATCAGATCCAATCATCCAGAAGTATTTCTCGGCGCCCCCAGTTAGAACTGAATCTATCCAATCTTCCAGAAGTACCTCTCCCCGTCCTCCAACTCGGAAGCAGTTAATATCCCTTGTACATCTTCTACGTCTCCATGGAAGTCGGCGCGACGATAGCGGCACAGCAGAAAAGAAAACGAAAACCGATACCACTTACCAAGACCAAGCTGTTTCATCTACATCTAATGGCCGTACTTCCATCTCTTCCCGAGAAGCTTCTTCTCTTCCTGACTCAACTCGTGGAGGCGCGCGAGGTCGTGGAATCGCCCGAGGCCGTGGAAGTGCCCGGAGATGTGATTCCACTCAAAGGACTGAGCAAAATACTCCTCAGAGGTCTCCACAAAACTCTCGAAGCTCCGGAAGAGGAAACGGGAGAGAAAATGGAAGAGGAAAAGGAAGTGGAAAAGGAAGTGGAGGGTGAAGATTCCAATATTGTTTTAATTTATCCATTTTTTTTTTATTGTAACCACTTTTTTTCCTTTCGATATAATAAAACTCCAAATAACTGACATAAAATTTGATAAAATCAGTAAAAAAATTGGCTAGATGAAGTTCTAGCTGGAGGGCGAGGTTACTTCTGGAAGATTGTTTGCATGTTGGATTTTTTTCCATGGCTCCTCCGTTTTGACCGCGCACTTCCATGTTGTTATGATACCTTCAACAGTAGACAGAGCCACATAATTTATACTGTAACCACTTGTTTTACATACATACATACATACATAATGAAACTTCAAATAACGGACATAAAATGTGATAAAATCGGGAAAAATCCAAAAATTTGCAAAAAAATCGTTGAAATCACTACTCTTTTTTCGGTCCCCGATTTTGATATTTCGGTATTTTTTCGGTATTTTTTCGGTATTTTTTCGGTATTCTTTCGGTCCCCGATTTTTCGGGCCCCGATATTTGGGTCCCCGATTTTTCGGTCTCCGATATTTCGGGCCACGATTTTTCGGTCCCCGATTTTTCGGGCCACGATTTTTCGGTCCCCGATTTTTCGGGCCACGATTTTTGGGTCCCCGATTTTTCGGTCCCCGATATTTCGGTCCCCGATTTTTCGGTACCCGATTTTGATACACGGTCCCCGATTTCGGAACAGTGCCAAATTTTGTCTAAATCTTTGACTACGACCCTATCAAAAACAAACTAACCTCTTCAACTCCTCCCTCCACCACATCATTTCTCCTCCTCCTAACAATCAGCCCACTTGCTATCTGTTTGTTAGACAGGTTCCGAATCTTAAAATACATTTTATTCATCTTCTCTCTAGATTCTTTGTCGAGCTCCCTCCAATCTGAAAATTCTATTTTCTCAAAAGACCTTCACCGAAAATACTCACTTTTGTTTTGATCCAGTCGATTTTTCTTGAACAAGGCCATCTTCCCTGGGACTGGCTCAACCAATTGAGGGACCGTTTTTGGTCCAGTTTCTTGAAAGAAACATTCAGGAGCGTACCCTGAAAATGTTTTGAAAACTCATTTCCAAACATTTCAAACTTACACATATATGGGTGCTTGAACGCATCATTTCTGGCGGCGTTGACTGCTTCGACCCATTTTCTTTCGGTTGGGTCACCATGAGGGTCGGACACGAGCTGATCGGTGATGCCTCGAGAAAATTTCGGCACTCCGAGCCCGATATCTATGAAATTATTTTCTATAAATTATTCTTTAATAAAGAGAACCTACCACTCAATTCTTTCATTTTTCTCAGCTCCTCCAGACGTCTACTGGCATTACCCGAGTTCCGTTTCAATAGAACACGGGATTCGGTGTGCTCTTTCAATCGTCTTGTCGATTTTCTGGTTTTCTTCTCCAAATTGTGAATCTCAGCTACTTCATTTTTGATGGCGGTGGCTGAAATTTTCCTTAGTGTTGAATGTATCCCTACAGTGACAGGGGGAGTAGTTTGATGAGGAGTAAGGTGAGGGTACTGTGAGGGATGAAAACGAGTAAAAAATGTAATCAATGGAACCAAGAAATTATGTCTTTTTGAGGTTCTGTTCGCAAAATATCAGGCTAGATTGCAAATGTGTCGAAGGCGAACTTTCATTTTTTCTAGAGTACCGATGTTCATTTCTAAACTCCTATCCTCCCAAAAAAAGTTATAAATAAACTAACTCTGAGCGCGAAGCCAATCCTTTTCGAGACCCGATCGTTCTGCTTGCTCTCTCGTGATATCAAATGGTTCATCTTCTTTTGTTGCGGTCACTGAAATCAATTCTTTAGACGTCAATTAAATTTTTTCAAAATATTCCTTACTCTTTTTATCGTAGCTCAGATAGTCTTTCGGATCACATCCTATCTTTCGGAACTCTCCCTCAAGCACTTCGAGTTCTTTTGGCAGCAAGTGCTTGAGCATCCTATTACGGAGCACAGTGCTCTTCTTGCGGGAGGGATCGTGGAATCTGATGTACACTGAAATTGAAAATTTCGATTATTAGGAGTTAGAAAAATATGAAACTCACTCGAGTCCACCTCAAAAAGTGGCTTGACGGGTTCATCTTCGTCATCGATGGTGATGACTTCTGGGCTCTCACGGGATTGGTCCATTTTTGAAGTTTTAGATTCACTGGAAGGAGGAGTGTATGAGTACAAAGAGTCATCAAGTAATTAACGATAACGAAGCGGAGAGCAAAAATCAAAAACGGAGGGCAAGGAAACGTGGAATTCGATCTGTTGAATATATGGAGGGATACCGAAAGAGAGAGAGAGAGAGAGAGAGAGAGAGAGAGAGAGAGAGAGAGAGAGACGACTGAAAAATGAAAAATGAGCAAGAAAAAAACGTCTTAACTCGTCAATGGCTGATCAGAACACTACAAAATCGGAAGCTGTGATGAGAAAAAAAATGAATCAGACGAAAAAAAGCTGGATGAAATATAAGAAAAGTCAAAAGTGACTAGATAAACTGAATATGAAAATTGGTCAGAATGAGCAGGAAGGATGGGACAGAACATGATGAAAGAGATGAATCATGAAGAGGGTTGAAGAAAGGCGGAACTCAGAAAAAATCGTCTACAAGTCAGGCTTGAACCCAGAGAAAGACTGACGAATCACCAGAACAACTAATGACTGCGCTACACGACCCGGAAAAAGCCCCAACCCTACCCGAATCCCAATTTTAATCATTGTTTTGGTGAAATATCGTGTAAATTTTCGTATATCTGGGAAAGGTAGAAAATAGTGAGGGTTTGGTACTGTCGGTCACGGACCAAATGTTTATAAGTATCTCTAACTCTCAACAGAAGTACAAAAACAACATCTTCCGGCTGTCATCCCTTAATTGATGTCGCTCTGAAAACTAATCTAATGCTCTAAATATAAAAAAATATAAAAATAACTTATCTCATGTAATCGGGTCTTTTCCTGTTAACCAAAGATGACGTCACAATCCTCGAGTGGCTTCAATCCGTTGGACAATATTTGGAGAAGTTCATGGAGTTAGTCTGAAAGTGAAAGAATTTGGGACATGAATCTACAAATTAGATAAAGGCAAACTCATCTTCCAATTTCGATACACTCTTCTCAAAACTGTCCCGATGAGGCGAAGAGTTGAAGGCAGTCAGTTGGCACATCCGGAAGCAATTCAATCAAATCAAAGAAATCAGGTAAAGGGTAACCCTGGGGTTGAATCCGTTAAATAAAAAAAGAAACAAGCATTCATTAGCTAAAGAAAACAACTAAACAAACTAACACAGACGGTGATAAGAAATTCGAATTTTACTGATAAAAGCACAATGATATGACACATGAATTAGAACAGTTTTCGGGAATGGGGGCAGTGGTCAAAAACGGGTCTGGGTTTGAAGTACTAACATAACCGGTAGGTAGAAATCAAGTGTACTGAGAATGGAAGATCGAGGCACAGTATGAGGAGGAACCGGGAGCATTAGACTACTATAGAATACATTACTACGAGTTTAAGGAGTAAGAACGAATGAGAAGAAAGCAAAAAGTCAAATGTACTAAGGAGCAACTAGAAAGAGAGAGAGAGAGAGAGAGAGAGAGAGATGTGAAAAGTAAGACTATGATATAATACAATTTTAATGGAACATCAGCGATCTGTTTTGCAACGTTTCTGGAAAAAAAAACCAATAACCTCTAGACCCGCTTAACAATGTGAACTTACCGTTCCATGAGCTTCCTCTACTCCCTCATAACTGGGATTCGAAGTCCTTCTCCTCTTTTGAGCTCTTGAATTATTCTCTTCTTGTGCATCTGGCAATTCGATAAATCCACTTTTCTGCTGTTCCCTCTGGATAGCCACAAGTTTGTTTCTTAAATGCATGTAGGTTCGTTTTTCCGGGACACTAAACCTCTTCCATTCTGAAAATATTCTGCTTTGAAGTGTGAATAACTACCAAAGTCAAACATACCGTTTTCTTTCCGTTTTTCAATCATCATTCTTGTATACAGAACCCTTGGGCGCGGCACTTCTACAACAATTTGGGGTTTTGGAGGACCGTCATTCTTGTAGAAGGATTCTGGGGCGAGCTCTAAAAGAGATATTGTTGTAACAGTTACTAGAGATAATGAATAATCAACTCACTCATATTACGACATGTTTTTTCATAGGCAGCGAGATGTCTCGGAGCCACGGTTCTCTTCCATGACTCTTCGGGAGCTGATGACCCTGATGGCCCGGGAACTGTTGGGTCTCTGGGGCTTGGGGTGCTTGCAGTGGAGGAGTCCGTTTGGTTGTGGTCCATGGAGGTAGAGGGACGAGATGAGGCGACGAGGGATGGTGCTGAAAACATTGATTTGTTTTTTCTGAATTTTCATTTAAAAGTTACCATTCAACTCTTCAATTTTGCTCTCCAGCTCTGCAATTTTTGCTTGCTTCCCGTCCAATTTCTTTTCATAAAGATCCTCCTTCGCTTTCAAATCGATTTCGTGTTGCTCACTATTGTACTTCAAATTATTCTCATCTGAAACTTCAATTTCAATTTTCTCAAAATTTTAATGAAACTTACGAATCTGTTCCATTTCCTTCATCTGCAGTTCTGATCCATCTGCCCGCTTCTTCTCCACATCAGCACGGACCTTCTCCTTATTTGCTGTGTCGACCGCGAGGCCCTTTTCAAGCCTCAAAGCAAAATTCTCTTGAGCCAGTTTATAATCTGAATTCATTTAAAAATCATTTGACCTGTGAATATATGAATTTCTTACTAATCATTAGGAGCTCTTCTTTCTGGAGATCGTTGGTGGGGTTGGCATGGAGAGCTGGGTCGACTGGTTTGGGTGGCGAGGTGACTGAAAGGTTTAAGAGGCATTCCATGGGAAAATTTAGCATCGCCCGTTATAGCAAGGGAATTAGGAATTTTAGAATTGTCTGAAAATTGGTACATTAGGTATACATGACCTCCTGAACATATTGCACTTAATATTTTTTGACCCCGCCCCCTTTCCAGCAAGCCCCGCCCCCTTTAAGTCAGGAAGCCGACTTTTTTCTCCGAATAGCTATCGATGTATACTTTTCAGAAATGAATAGAGGACACTTTTTTAAGCATTTTCACAGTTGAAACCAACTTTCTAGCTCCTCTCCTTCATACTAAAAAAATCACTTTTTTAGAAAAAATATCGATTTTTTTGTCCTAATTCAAAATTTTTATATTGCCTCTTTCGAGATAATGTTTTTATCGTGTTCTACGCAGTTTTTTACCCCCCGGGTGAAATTATTGGGACAGGTTTCCCATTGCCTCAAACCACTTTTAGGCCAATTTGTACTTGCGCCGTGTGATATGTCGCGCGCACTTTGGGTGATTGAGTCTCTCTCGTCGCCATAGAGCTGCTAACGGTCAAAATCGATATTTTTTCTAAAAAAAGTGATTTTTTTAGTATGAAGGAGAGGAGCTAGAAAGTTGGTTTCAACTGTGAAAATGCTTAAAAAAGTGTCCTCTATTCATTTCTGAAAAGTATACATCGATAGCTATTCGGAGAAAAAAGTCGACTTCCTGACTTAAAGGGGGCGGGGCTTGCTGGAAAGGGGGCGGGGTCAAAAAATATTAAGTGCAAAATGTTCAGGAGGTCATATATACCTAATGTACCAATTTTCAGACAATTCTAAAATTTCTAATTCCATTCGTTTCTAACGGGGTCCATGGAATGCCTCTTAAGTCTTATTCGTATCAGTCGGTGCCCTTTGGGCAAAAACTAAACAGTTGATGAGAGCTAAATACTGCTCAATTCTTGCTCACATCCTGCCAAACTTTTGCCTAGGCTACGTAAAACTTTTTTGCCTAGGCTTTAGAAAAATTGAAGCTTTTGAGCTAAACTTGGTTGGTTTTTGAACGGAAGTTGACTTTTTGTGAAAAGTTGAACAACATATCAACAAGCTTTCAGCAGGCTTCCAAAACTTAAACGTCACCAGTCGAAAAAAGCTGAGCATGTAAAACAAAATCAACTTACAGAGCTCCTTTCTGTTCCACAAAACAGCTTCTGGATCCATCTTTCTGTTGAGCAGCAGATCATCTGAAAATAGTAACATTTTTTTCAAATAACTCATTCGAAATTCACTCACTGATCTCAGCTACTTCAGTGCTCAACATTTCCTCCTTTCTCCAGATCGGACGGATCGACCATCTATTCGTCTCGGGGTTGAAGAAGCGAATTTCCCCTGAAATTTCGACATGTTATTTTGAAAAAAATACGAATATAAAAGTTACCTTTTTCAATTTCACAATCACAAGTGAGAATGTCATCGTCTTCCTCGGAGACACCAGGGACTGTGGAAGACGTGGAAGCAGAAGTGCATGGTGTGCAGGTGGTGGCGAGGCGGAAAGAATCCATCACGGCGAAATTGAGCGAGCTAAAAATGTGAAATTGATTGAAAAACAGTAGGAGAGAAGAAAAAGAAGAGCTAAATCAATGTGGGAGGTCCATTCTTTGGGAACATGTAGAGAAGGGAGAAGTAACATATCGTAGAGAAGGGAGGAGAGACACAGAAGTGGTCGCAATAAGCCACGCCCCTTATTCTAGGAGGGTCACTATGTATCATGATTTGGTGAGTCATTTTTATATGGTGGAATAGCGGAAAAGATGAATAATAATGAAATTGATGGAAAAAAAATACAATTTGGGAGATGATGACTGAGATTTAAAAAAGAACGAGATTTGAAAAGTAAACGGAAGATGTGAAGATGATATTGGAGAAAAAAGTTGATTTTTTTATACGACTGAAAAATGAGAAATTGATGAAGCTCTATTTTTCTTATTCCTGAAAAGACTGTGTTTGACAGTTCATTTTGAATCTTAAGCCTTCGCTTTTCTTACAAAACCACCTTCTCTCAAAACTAAATGTTCAATCAGTAAGCTGTTATATATTTGGTAGAGATTAATACTCCTTTTTCCCACTCCGCCCCTTTGTTAGACACACAACCGGAATGAATGGAAAAAGTGGGAAAAATGGTTATCCAATCCTCTCTTCGTTCGATGGGAATTCGTTCCTCACACCTAAAGGTTGGTTGCGTGAAACAAGACAAAAAGGTTATGGGATAGAGAAAGAAGGCTCATGGGAATCCGAGAAACGAATTCATAGTACGGTAGACTGTAATAGAAACTCAACATTGAAATGAAAATTTCAGGAAAATACGTTTAAATACGATTGATTCAAGTAGAAATTAAGAATGGAAAATGGCGAAAGAATTGTGAGTCATTATACAATGATGAAAAACATAACATGATTTGATTTCTAGAAGTGACTCTTCACACAAAAATAGGACTATTATCAAAGATATTTCTCGAACATTTCATAATTTTATACGAAATTCGGCATGAAAAATATTATAATACGAATCTCTTAATGAGTATCCGTTGTATTCTCTCGATATAACACTCATCCTAACCAATCACCAGCCTGAGCCACCCATTTCCTCACCTCCCACCTTCCCGTTTTACATATCTTCCACGCTTACTGTAGTTGCGTCATCATCCCCGATTCGAGTGATGAGTATGTCGATGCTACCGATATGCAACACGAATTGCGTCTTCGTTATGACTCCTCAAACTACTGCGCAATTCGCCAGACGGACGCATGAGGATGAACCACTCGGAGAGGATGCACGTGGACATATGTACCGAAGTGGCAACAAGAGTATTAGGCCAAGGGTCAAACAAAAATCTTTGAAGATTGGAGGAAATACGAATTGTTAGAATTCACTGTCTCCCAGGATGGAAATCATGAGTTGGCATTTTTCAATTCTTGATTTCAAAGAAGGACCTCACTAAGACGGAACAAAACTGTTTTGCCAAACGGAAAGAATTATTAAAAGTCATCACTAAGCAGTTAGTTCTAAACGGAAAGAACGTCATAGAGCGTTTTCGAATTTAGGTAAAACACAAAAAGCACAAAAGAAAAAGATTTTTCAAATTCAAGTACTTTGTGAAGCCGACAAAAAAAAGTGAAATAAAGGGCATCGATGAGAACAAAAAAGGGGAATGGTGTGTTGAAGTTCAAAGAAAAATTGCGGCGACCACCCACACACAAAAAACGATCGCCATCGCAATGTGCAAAAAAGTAAAAAAAAAAGAACTTTTTTTGTTGGGAAAAAGAATGGTATGGGAGATATCCATTTTTGAATGAGCTTTTTGGGGTTGAACGCCAAAGACAGAAATGACAGTGGGATAAAGTTGAGAACTGAGAATAGCTTCGAACTATTTTCCAAATCCTAGAATTCTGAACAAGTTTACTAAGAAAAACCAGAGTCCGCCGTCAAAAAAAGCCATTTATGACACTAGCCTCTCTCCCTCAAATGAGCCGAATGACCCCTCCCCCGTGTTAATTGACTTTTGATGGACTACGTCACCCATCCGAACCCCGGGATTACATAATCCTCTGCTCAGATGGTAATTTCTTGGTGGCAAGTGCTATAATAAAACTCCTTTTGCGGTAAACGAGAGATAAGCACTAGCAAGAGAGACGCAGAGAACGGGTTACTGTACAAGAGCAAACAAAGATGAACAGTGGCCGAATGGAGAGGGAAACGACTCGAGGAATATTGTTGGGAAATGGGAAATAATATGAGTGGGAAACGTTAGAAAGAAAATGATGGGAAAAGGAAACATTATATGATTATGAAATGTCAATGGAAGAATTTGATATTTTATCGATGGTCTATAATTTTGTGGAACTGAAAAGTAGCCGGAAATCGAAAGAGTAAATTCAAATGAAGTAGATTCGTGTGACCTCACAATTATGGATGTTTTGATTTGGAGAAGAAAAAAAGTTTTTTGGCCTTGACAATGTCAGAAAAACAATAAAAGGAATAAGTTTGGGAGGGATTTGGGTCATATTATTTTTCAAACAGATTCAAACCCAGGATAAATTTGAATAATTGATTTCAAAGAAATAGAAAAATATAGAATAAATTCGAAGAATTAGAAATCAACTCAAAGAAAAAAAAATCAAAGAAACAAAAGTATGAAATGTGAAGATGAATAAAACTGAGCACTAAAAAGTAGGGATGTTTTTTTTGTTTTTTTTTTCCTGATGTCAACTTCCGGTTTCAAAAAAAGGTCCACATTGGAATTCGAAGACCAGAATTCATCAAATTATACAGTAGAGAATTCGAATTTTTAGATGTTTTCAACTTGAAACACCTCGCGGAACGCCCCACCCATCTGGTGTTTTTTCTTCTTGTGCGGTACTGTGAGTATGACGCGCACACCTGTTTCCATCGCTGCGTTAGCCGTCAGTCCCAACCCTTCACAGACACTTTTGTCATTAAACCAAGATCAAGTTATCAACTTGAGTCTCGTTTTGAACTGCGTAGAGTTTTATTCAAGTAAAAAGGAGCGGGGCGACCAATTTTTTCTCACCGGCAGTGCAAATCGGTCTTTGAATTGATGAATTGAGAGTATTGGTAAGTAAGCTAATCTAAAGCAAATCGAATTTCTAAAAGCGGTGTAGCTGATTTTGAAAGATCTTGCTTCGTTAACACAAATGACAATTCAAATAAAGTCGAAATTTGCAAGAGTGGTTCAGAAAGACAATGAACAGTGATATTCACAAGTCAGACAAAATATGTTTTCCGAAACCTTTTCAATCATCACCAGTTTCTACAACAGCTTACCATTGAACTTTCAGTATCTACTCCTAGCAAAACTAACAACAATTTTTAATTCTCCCTCACCTACTCCCTCAAAAATCAAAGCACCAGACCCACAACTCAACTTTAACTATAAATACTAAATCAACTCTGAACAAAGAAGCATCTTTTAGAAAAGTGAAAGCCAGATTATAATAAATGTCAGTCCCTTCATGTCTTGTTGTCATTGGAAACTCCGAAAGTGGCACACCCAATAAAAGAGTGAAAGGGATGTGTATATGAAAGAGACGAGCCCCCAGAACCCTAAATTATCTTGGCGTCGTATTTATGAATTTCGACCAACAATCTTACTTATTTTTGCACCTGACAATTCATGAAGTCTAGCTAAGAGAAGCAAATCATACTAGATTTGTGTTATTTCCTAGAGAAAAAGCATCTTCCAAAAATTAAAAAATTGTGAAAAACCAACTTTTCGTTGGAAAAAAGTCTCGAAAAAAGCTTATCACCCATTTCCCCATTTTCAATTCCATAATTTTGACAGCTCCTCTCCTTTTTTTGCGTGTTCATTATCAGTGAAAAACAGTCGATGAAAAATGAAGATTCGTATAGTAGTTGCCGAAGTTTCATTTCTGTGATTCGGGTCAATGTGACAGATTTTTGACGTTTTGGCAAAACGAAACGTTTAACTTATTGAGTGAACGAAGAGTTAAGACCATGTTAAAACCCGACGGGGAACGATAATGGGTAGATAGCTTCCTGGCCGCTTACCGCAATAGGTTAGACTCTTGGTAGTCTGTCAGAGAGGGCTTGTGTGTGAACTCATCGTAATTTCAGAGAAGACGTTTTTTTGGGTCGCACCCTCCTCGAACTTCAGAAATGATAGAAGGAAACATCCCTTTGCTTGAGTTTTGAATCTCTCAAACCATTTGGATACCGGTAATCTTATATCGTTTTTTTGTAAATCTAGTTCCAAGTTTCAGAACTTGAAGTTTTTTTTTCTTTCCATAATTGGAAATACCTAACCTGAAAGTCTAACAGGGAAGTTGAGTTCTTGATGCTCTTTATCAGTTCTTTGCGTCTCCGTCAACCACAGTCACAATTAACCGGTAAGCAAAAAAATGGGGGTGTAAAAAGTTTGTTCTGTTGGTTGTGAGGAACCTAGTTTTTGGGAGTTGAATCGCACGGTACCATTTTAACATACATAAATCGAGAGGGTTCTGTCTGTTTGTCCGGTAATCTATGCGGATGGACGCGAATTGAGAGGCACCGGCAAATGCACTAAAGGCAGAAGAGCACGCTCGTGAAATCACACAAGTTGAATGCATTTTTATAAAAACTCTTGAAAATATGTTTTCTTCGAAATATCAATAACTTAACTTCTAATTTTGAGAACACCATTTATAATTAGTAATCGAAAATCTTATTCATGGTTTTCAACATTTACAATTTACAGATTTTGAGCATCTGATTTTCTTAACTGACTACCACTTTTCGTTTTTCAACCGACTATTTCAACCACATTACTACTTTTTTCTCACTTCGAAAAGTCATTAAACCCAATTTCGGCTCGCCACTATCATTCTTATCAGTCATATTAAGTGGTCGTTCTGATGACATACGAGAGAAGAGACTGGTACTACCCTGTCAAAAAAAAGAGGGCAAAGAGTGAACTTTTATACGGGCTAGTTGGAAATTGAGGCTAGGCGGTCAGATAACACTTTTGGAGGAAATTGAATAATTAGAATTCATAAATTTTCTTTTTTCAATCAAAAATAAGAATTTCCCTCTTTTCTTTTTCCTTGAAAAAAAAGGAGAACCCTCATAAATTTTCCATTCTGGAAAGATCGCTGACGTCAATCTCATTGTGCTCTTTTTTTAGGAATAAAATTGGATATTAATCTTATGTTAGTCGGGGCGGCATAGAGTAGTAGGAGTAAGACATGAAAAATGGAAAAAAAGAAAAACGGAGATGGTGTTGAGGAACAGTGAGTAATTGGAAAATTATGCAGAGATTTGGTGGAAGATGTAGTAGTAGGTTGAACCAGAGTATAGGGAAAATACGGAATTGTGAATAAATATAATTGGGAATATTCATGTTAAGTAAACATGTATTTTTCATCCATTTTCTTTTAAAATTTTCTCCATTCCTTCCAAATGGGATCAACATTTTTGTTCCATTCTTTCTACAGGTCACCCGAGAATATTAAGAGAAAATAGGAAAAATGCAAGAAAATGGAATATCGGATACATGACATGAACAACCTCATAAGCCAGTCACTGAAATCAACAAAAATGAAGCGTGTCCTACTGTAGAATTCTGAATTGGTCAGAAAATGGAAGAATTCAGAATGAAGCACATTTGCAACGGGCCGGGCCGGGCCGAAGTTCCAATATTCTTGGCCCGGGTTTCAGCAACAGAATTTTCTGGAAAACTTTCGAAGTATTTTCTTAATTTTCGCTAAAATTGTTGTAAAAAAAAAATTATTTTCGGCCAAAAAAAATTGAAAAATCTCTTGTCAGTTGAAAAGCAGGCCGAGCGGGCCGGGCCGGAGAAAACGTCGGCACGGCCCGCAATTTTGCAAGTATAGATTGAAGAGCAGGTAAAATGTGAAGTTAAAAGAATGAGCGTAGAAAAACCGTTATGGTTCGGGAATCACATTATCTTTTCATGAACCAGTCCCTCAAAAGGAAATAAAAAGTTGGGAACAGCTCAATAAAATTTCCAACCTTCAAGAGGCTACACCTTTTTCTGCACAAAATAAGTTTCTGAAAACAAAAGTGTTCGTGCGAGATTTGGCTAAAAGTTTGCTAAAGTTTGTGGAAATAAAAACTCGGTGTCGTAAGTTGGAAAGTTGAGTTCCGATAAGTACCAGTAAGGTATTTACCGAGAAAGTAAGATTCAAAAAAAAATGGAAAACCGTTCTTTGAGAAAATTCCTGTGCATGATCCAGTCTCCCAAGGCAAAGGTTGGGAACAGCTCAATAAAACTTCCAACCTTCGGTGGACCACACCTTATTTCTTGCACAAAACCTAGACGATAAATAAATGAACATTCAGAACATTTCGGAGGAAGAAAGAATGGAAGAAGAATAGAGGAAGAAGAATGGTTGAGCGACTGTGAAAACTAAAAAAAATAAAAATTGTGTAATTCAACTCATCAAATGAACCAGTGACATGTTCCTTGAAGACCACTCACCCTCTCTCTCTTTCTCCGATTTCGTCACTTTATTGGGGCTCCTTTTCTTTTTCGTTTCTAAAATAACCAGAACAAAATTCAAACACGAATCTTCTGGTGCTCTCCCTCTTTTGGAGTGACGTTTCATTTGACAGTAGGACCTAAGACTCGAGGGAGGAGCTTGAGTTGAGGTGTAATGAGCAATGGGAAGAATCACGCGGGGTTTGAGAAGACAAACAGGATTAAGAGTGAAATTGAGGAAAAATTAAGCCACTATTGGGAAAAACAGAATAATTAGTAATATGAAGTGAAAGTAACGCATGACGGATTATAAAATTGATTTTGAAAAACAAGTTTCCTACTGTAGAAAAGGGGTGTGCTCGAATAACAAGTCCGTTATAATTCAATTAAAAAATCTCATGATCCGCTTCTAAGCGGGGAGGGCCTTATACAAAAATACTGAAAACGGGGTATCTCGATGACAGAAAAAAGCAAAAAAAAGTGTACAAAAGAAGAAAAAGTGGTGCTCTTTGTAATGTAAATGAAGTCAATTCACCCCATTGAATGAATGAGGATAGTGCTCTTTACAGAAACATTCCATTCTCCTTGACTTGCACAGTAATAAAATTTGGTGATCGCAATAGTATTTTGTGGGAAACTGAGACATTTTTTTTGCACAGGCATGCAGATTGGCTATTTAGATTATAGTTTATTTGTTTAGCAATAGCAGTTAGCAGTTTGGATAAAATCAAGCTCAGATATTTTCAAGCTCGTTAAAAATTGAATTTGTATAAGAAACGTTCATGAGCGATGAAAAAAACCCTCAATAAAACTTTTTTGAACAACCTACGATTACTCAACTTGAAGTCTACATCAGATGTATTACAGCTGTCAAAAAAGTTAACTCGTACAGAAGCTAATAAACAGAAGACCCAACAAGAAGAGATGAAAATAGGAAAAAAAACAGATGGTGTCATCTGGAAAAAGTAGAGATACACCTAGTACGGCATGTTCAGAGATTCATATCTCGGTTGCCTTTTGAAGTTTTACTATGTGGTCAACTGATGAACAACTGAAGAAGTTCGAAGATTCTGAAAACGTTTTGATAGCTCTGAAACCAACTGAGAGAGTAATACCTTTCAGAAAAAAAACGAAATTTTTGCTTATTCTCATCTTTTTTAAAAAAGAAACAGACACTTCACAAAATGTCGTTTGTGCAACGTTGCTTTATGTAGAATCTCTGACTCTGCCTCAACAACAAACATTCAAATATGACAGTCAGAGCTTTTCGATCTTTAAAATCTGGTATCCATTCCAATTGAGACAAAGAAGAGAAGCTTAGGGCGACAGAATTCAAAATAGCAAGATATTGAAAATCGACCTATCAAGATGAGAAAACGATGGCAAAAAAGTGTGACAGGGTTCCGAAAAATTATACATACACTTCTCAGATTGTAAACATTTCAAAGCTATGAAAAACATAAAAATAAAACCCGAAAAATACTTGACTTAGTCGTCAAATGAACGATATTTGGTGCGAGATGTAAATGGACGGGAGTGAATTTTATGAGGTTCATTAAATGAAATGGGCGATGAGCAGTGCTCTTACTGTTTGCAAGTGACTTGTATAGCAATAAAAGTCGATGTTAAGGGTAATTTGGGTAAAAAGACGGCCCTTTTTTCAATATTATGGAGCTTCTTATAGAGGTTTTCGGGAAAAATTAGGCTAAATTTTCTGGAAAAAAAGTCAAAACTGAAAAAAAAAGTAAATTGAAAAATATAGGCTAGGTTATAGTGGTGTAAAACATGAGAAAATATTCGCTCTGCCCAAATAATAATTGGTTGGGCTTCGCCTCTTTTAATCTCTTTTTTAGATTTTATTGAAAAAATGGTCATAAATTTTATGTATTCTTGGAATTATTGGTTTCCCCGAGTTTAAGATTGCATTTTTTCCTGATGTAGGCGTATGAAATAAATTGTTCGGGGAATAAAAACGACTTTGCGATAAGAGACTCGAATGCAACCTCAAACGGATTGGAAGGGGGAAAAATAGGAATGGCAAATTACCAAAATAAAAAAAATCTGGCGTAGAGCTTATAGCGGAAACCACAAAGAGCTCACCTCCAAGAAAAAAGGATAATTGGTTACGCTCATCCCATAATTAGTCGCGGTCAAAGCGATACCTTTCCCCTCCCCCTGCTAATTGTTTATTCCAAAAAATGAGATAAACGGAATCATCGAAACTGACTTTATGCAACGTCGATTAACAAATCCTAAATTATAAAAAAAATGTATGCGATCGAAGTGTATGGTAACTAATTATGAAACAAAGAGCGCTAATAGGAGAACGGAGAGTCAGTCAAACAGGTGATTCAATTAGTAATGCAATGTGATTGATGTAAAAAGTGTATAAGAGTTTCTTTTGCAAGTGGAACTGCCTACAATATGAATACATTTTTTATCCAGAGCAGGATATCTCGGATAGCAGCCGAGATAAAATGCTCTAAACATGTGTTACCTCTATGCCGGTAATGATGACTCATTACTATGTATACGACTATTTTTCGTGATTTTCTCTTGATTCATTTTTCGATTTATTATGGAAGAAAATGAATTTTACAAAAATAGTTGTACGCTAAGTGGACTCAAAGAGAAAACGGGTGAAGGGGTGTACAATTGAAAGAAATGAGAGGAGAATATTGATGAAACAATTGCAAATTCAGAGAATAACGAGATAAATGAGAAATCATCAGGGGCGAATAAGATTATCGGGAATGGTAAGAGAGATTGGGGTGAAATAAAAATTGGGTGATAATAATAAAAACATTAATTGATTTTGATTTTCTTCGTTGATGTCAGTAGAACGGAGGATCAGGGACTTGTTCTGAAAATTGTATAACTTATAACTGTTTGTCAGAGATTCCCAGAAAGATAGTAAGATTTCCTAGAGCACAACATACCTTTCTAATATTCCTCATCGTAACGGCGACGCTTTTGCGCCTTGGCGCGGCTGGAGCGGCGGAGAATTGGAGCTGGATCTGGCAGATCGTCCTCGAGCTCTTCATTTCCAGCTGGCTCGGCAGGGGCTTCTGGCACTCCTCCATCGAGTGGCCCGTTGTCCTCTCCTCCATTTCGTTCGATGGCTTGGAGCTCGGCCTTTGGTTCCGGATCCTTTTCAGCGGTTGGATCGGCAACCAGTGGAGATGGGAGCTGTGGTTCTCCTGTAAAATGTTTTAGTTTTTGCTAGGTTTCATGAATGCAGATCTTCCCAACTCACCAGTGGGTTCTTTCGGAGAGTCCTCCACTTTGATGGGTTGAACTTCGTCGTTTTTGATGTTCTCCATGATTCTGAAATTCGAAAATGAAAAAACTTCGTAAAGTTTGGAAGGAATAACGACGATTCGAAACAAAAAGACTTTCAGAGAAGACGTGTGAACAAAACAATTCGTGGTGATGTGAGTAGAAGAGTAATGGGGAGGGCATTCGGAATGGATAAACGGAGACGCAGAGAAGCTGTCTCCTACTCCGAAAAGAAAAATCTTGTGGCCACGCCCACAAAGACAGTTAGAAAATCTCAACATTTGGAGTGTACGGAAAGACTCATAGGCTTGATAATAGAACAAACTTGTTATAGCAAACTGTGGGAGTGAAGAAATGAAGAGCTAGCGTTATTGAAATCGGTCAGGCAATTAGTAGTCATTGACCACCATTTAAAAAGATAATAAATACGGATTGATGGGTGATAATGTATTGGGTACTTGATTATTTTAGTGAAAGGTGAACAGTGGATACGAAAAATGGGGAAATTCAAATAGAAGAACCAGCAGGTCGAAAGGAACGGGAAGCACTCTAATAGAAGAGCATGCAAATTCGGACGATCCAGGAAGAAAACGGAAGATGAACCACAAATCGGATCGAAAAATCTGAAAACAGCGATTTTTTAGTTATTTTTTTATTTTTTATTCAAAAAAAGTTTTCTGATTTCCAAGCCATTTCTAGAAATATCCGAAATTCCAAATCCTGTTTTTCATTCTCATATACACTTGAAAAAAGTGAACTGTATACAAGAAACACCATCAAATCACATGTTTTACTTGAAACACGTCTTTATTCCAAAAAAAAATTAGCATAAGAATGATGGTATTGTGCATTCAATTCTAAATGTTTGAAAAAAGCCTCGAGTCGCATCTTCCTCATTTTCAACTTCAATTTTTATTACGATTTAGGCAACCTTCCAAGTACTAAGTTTCTGCTAGCTCAATAATCTCAAAATGAGTAACCTTTAATAGAAGGCCATGTCTTCTCTCTCCACCCTTAAGTTATGATGACATCATAACCAACTCAACAGGTGTCGAGATGCACATGGTCATCCTATCTAGAGGGGAGTGTTGCGCAATAAGCTACTCTCTTTCTTGGAACACGGCCTTCTGTTGTAGATGACACATGAGGTCAACACCTTCTCCCTGTCATAATTGTATTGTTTACAAGTTGAGAAGGATATCAGGTTTCATCGAAAATCAGGGTTATTGAGCATATGTATTGACCTGATCAAAAAAGATAAGATTTCTGAAAGTGACAGAGCCAAAAACTATTTTGGACTTTCGCCTTATGTTATCAAGGTCCACACCTTCTTATTGTCATAATTGTGTTGTTTATAAAGTTTTGTAATTAAAAAAGTATCAAGCTGCGAAGATATTGTAAATCAAGGTTACTGAACATTGACCTAATCAAAGTATGATAAGATCTTCGAAATGACCAGAGCCAAATACAATTTGGACTTGTGCCAGCTTCCCCTCTTCCCATAAGCTGCACCATTTCTTAACTTTCTTCTCCTACCGACCAAGCCTAATCTTCAACCAAAATTTGCTTTTAGAGTCCTAATGGAGCATCTCAATGATACGGAGGCGATGCACAAAATCTTCCAGGCATCAAATGGGGAGCCCCAAGAAGTAGTGGAAATTGTGTCCGCTGCAATCCTGGAGAAGACAAATCGTGAGTTTTTTTCTAGTTTTTTGAGTTTCAAATTCCCCATTTCCAGACATGCTCGCACAAATGTTCAACCCACCGCGCCCAGCTGCTCCTGAGAACGAGGAACAATACCAGCTCTGTGAGTTTAGGCAAATATTCTTGGTTCCAAAAAAATTTTGAATTCAGTTCACCCGGAGACGCTGCCGATAAAAGTGCAGGAGAAAAGAGCCGAAGGGTACCTGGAGCTGCTCTCGATTGTGTGTAAGGCCGAAGAGATGGAAATCGGGAGAATAGATCAGCATGATCAGGGTAGGTGACTACTACTATTATTGAAAAAATGGAGAAAAAACTCTGGTGGGATTGCTCACCAAAAGCGCTACCAGAAGTTTGGAAAGCCTTTCTAGACCAACATTGTTACTTTCAGAGGCGATTGAGGACGAGCTGCCTATCCAAGTGGACCCGGAGATGCAAGTGGAGGAGGAAGAGGAGGCAGTGATCCTCCCAGATATTGAGGACATCGTCTTCGAAGACGTGGTGGAGCCCATGGAAGTCGATTAAAATACTCAATTTCATCAGAATTCTATTTTTCTTTTTTGAGAATCCCCCCTAGTAGTCTTTTGTGTACTTTCTCTTTCTGTTTTTTAGCTCATAAATTTCCTCTCGAATCTTTTCAAAATAAACTTATAAATCATGCTCAAAACTTACTAATAAAACCTGCATCCCAGACATGTGGGTCGTTATTCTTGTGTGGCCTGCCAACCTTCTCGAAACAAAGTTTCAAAGTAACATGCATAACAACTACTCTCTGCAAGAGAAGAACATCTTTTTCCCACCTGTTACTTCTGAACAAACACGAAAACTACTTGGTTTTATTTTTTTCATTTTTCCCACTTCTATACCTTACTGCTGTTGTGACATTGACAGATGATTCGGTTTTCGAAACAACGGTGGCAATCTTCCTTTTTCTTTTGAAATTGCATAAATTAAGAGTAGGGTTGGTGACCAGTCAGACAGGAGTGACGGAAGATAAATGGTTGAAGTGGCTCTTCTTTTTTTTGGGGCTCCCCTCGCGCATTTCGATTTTTTTTTGTTTTGAAGGAAGTTCGTGAGAGGTTTTCAACTATTTTGGTTCCTTTTTTTCTAATGTTTCAGCAATATTGTTTCCCTGTCAAAAGAGTTATCGAAAAGTTTTTCACTAGCATTCTTTGTTTGCTTTACAGTAAATTGTTTTTGCCGTCTCCTCTTTTTTGGTTTTTCCCTTATTCACTGCAAAAAAAAGCGGTGGATTTTATGAGAGTAATTACTTTCAAGAAAATACCATCTGAGCACCGGATTATGTAGGGTGGCCCATCAGAAGTCAATTAAGAGGAGGCGTGGTCATTCGGCTCCATTGATGAGAAGGTGTCATCGGTGGCATTTTGTTTTTTTTTGTAACGGGGTGGTTTCGGTTGCCAAATTTTTTTCTTGTTAATACATCCAATTTCATTCATCCAAGTATTATACAGATTTTCCATCACACTTCTATTCAAATACAAGAGTTTTCATTCAAAAATTGTTCTTCATCGCCTAATCACCATTTCCTAAGTTCACTCACTCCTTCCTTTTTGCACTTTTGAAATTGCGTTGGCAATCGTTTGATGTGTGTGGGTGGTCGTCTCTTTTTGAACTCACACCATTCCCCTCCTTTGTCTCTCATCGCTTTTTTTCATTTTACTTCTTTCGGTAGCTTCTCAAGGTTTTCGAATTTCGAGGATGACAATTTTTTTACTTTTTTGTTCCACCTTATTCAAAAAATGTTACATCGCGTTCTTCCCGTTTAGTATTAAATCAGGTTATTGAAAACGCTCAGTAGTTCATTCCGTTCAAAAAATATTCTTCATTTGTTTCAGTAAGACCTTCTCAGAATTCAATAACTCTAACAATTCTCAAGTGGAGATTTTCAAACAACTTTTAGCAGTTTATCTAAAACTCCTGTCGTCACTCCTGTACACGTGTCTTCGCTCATCCTCTCCTCATGCATCCACCTAACACATTGCGTTCTATCATAAGCCAATTGTAAGGAGTCATAACGTAGACGCAACCGGTGTTGCGCAATCTGTAGTTTTGGACTTTCTCATCACTAGGATAGGGGGTGATGATGCAACAACTACAGTAATCGTTCAATATATATGTAGAACGGGAAATTGGAAGGAAAAAACAGGTTAGGTTGGTATCTTATTCTATGGGAACATCTGATCGAACAAAAAAATCACTTCATCACTATTTCTCTTCATCTTCCCAATCCTTTTTTTCTTCCAAAAAGAACTTTTTCCGACAAAATCTACCATTCCATTCAAAAATCGCAACAAAACTCAAAAACAATGTGAATTTCCCGTTAATTGCCACGACGGCCACACAATGAATATGTAAATTAGTTGCCTCTTTGTTTCAATTTTCCACATTCACTCCCTATCCAAAATTTCTGTTTTTCCTTTCTTTTTCTCTACAGATGTGATTGAATTTTTTTTTTACAATTTCTTTTATTTGTCTTCTTTTTTGATTGAGGCAAGAGTGACCGTGCAGCCTTTTCCTCAGCCGGTGTAAGAATGCTGTTAGCGGTTCTAGACGTTTTTTATTGATTTGAGGATTTCACTCCAGTTTTTCCCTAAATGTCTTATTTTACAGATTCTCAAAATGGCAACTACTATCAGTCAGGAAGAAATGAATCAAAAATTGAGCAGAATCAAGGAAGAGCCAGATGATTACTTCGAGAATCCCACCACCAAAGTTTTATCGGAGGATGAGAGGGCGAAAATAGATGCTGATGGATTGAAGACGCACATAAAAATTGTGTTCAAAGATTTGCCAAATCATGACAAGCTAGTGCAGAAGGAAACGATTGAGTTTTTGAAGTTGGTATGTTTATTTTCGTTGAAAATTCTTTACTTTTAGGAAAAAAACTTGAAAGAGGCTAGTGTCCCCAAATCTCATCCGTATCGTAATCCCTATCATAGAGGTAATTCAGGTTCAGAGCGTTATATCTCGGTTGCTTTCGAATATTTTGAAATGTAACCGATCAAAGAATTTCTGAACATTTAATTCTGGACATTTTGTTAGTTGAAAACTTTTTTGTAACTTCAAAGACAATTTAGATATCCTGCCTTGAACACATAGTACTCGGTACACATTTTTTATAGGTTTTAGGCAACTTTTGTGGAACCCAAAAAATCAAAGAATCCATAGATTTCTATTCCAGGAAGTCGTGAAAATCCGTGCTGACTACCAGAAAGAAGTTTCCGACCTAATGACATCTTGCCTTTTCGAGCATTTGAAAAAACGGAACTCCATTTTATACGCCGACATTGCAATGATAATGGAAGAAGCAGAGACTCCGCCAGTTCAAACATCCAAGGGTACGGGAAGTACGGAAAGTTGTGAAGGCCCAAGACCACCGTACTCTATCACAGTGGCACCCCTTCCACAACCCTTTTATGAAGCTATTCCCCCAATGCAGCCATCGCAAGTTCATCAAGTTCACCGGCAAGAACCTCCGATTTTTAATCAGGGAGTAGTGAATCATAATGTTTTTGGAAACAATTTCCAATATCCATTCAATCCACCGATGCCAGTTTTCAATTATCAAATTCCAATGTCCACACACGCTCCTATCTACCATCCTCCACCGCCATACGTTCCCCCACCATATCAACCAGAGCCACCAAAACCTCCAGGGATCACATCTACCCAACAAATGGAAAATTACCTCCAGGAGCACCTAAACCAGCAGAAATCTGTTATGGATGTGATCCATGTCCCCCCTACCAAACCAGTTTTCCCTCCTGAAACTGCAAACATTGCCACAGGAGTCATCAGAGTAGGTCCTCCGACTCGAGGACCACCTTCCCCAGATGCAGTTCCTCAGAAGATCAAGAGAGTACGGAGAACCACCACCAGGAAGCCAAAGGAAAAATGCAACCATGCCTCGTGCCAGCAGTTCCGAACGAGCCAACAACCAAAGCCAAAGACCAAAGCTGAAATCGATTTGGAGGGATACAAGGCTCACTTTTCCAGTGTCTTTGACAGCCTTCATACCATTTCATGTGCAGATCGAACCGAAATAGTTAAACACTTATTTGAGGTGAGCAAACAAGAGATTAACAACTGGAAAACTTTGAAAAAATTTCAGACAGCCTTCAAAGCTATGCCAGAAATAAAGCAGGAGTGCATCGATCACCTGTACATTTGCATGAATACTTTTATGGCACTACAGCAAATGGGACTCTATAATTAATTTGAATTTTTTTCCGATTTGGGTGATGATTGCGGGTTCTTACTCTGGTAGTTATTGTGTTTAGTTTCCGTATGTCATGTAACAGAGGCCCATCCCCTACTGTATCTTTAGAGCTGCATATCTCGGTCGGTTTTAAAATTCTGAAAAAGTGATCAACTAGAAAAATATTTATCTAAACATTTTGAACATTTTGACAGTTGAAAACTTTTTGCTAACTCTGAAAACCGATGAGATATGAACCTACAGTACCCCACGGGGCTCTATTACAAGGGTACACCTCACCTGATTTAGAAGCACAAATCGGGTTCTTACTCTAGTTGTTCTTATATTCTCCTTCTCCTCCGAAAATTTCAAATCTTCCAAACAAATTCTGTGCCAATGATTCATTTTTCCTTCCCGCCAAAAACAATCCCGAGTGTCCTTGTTCTCAGCTTCCTCCTCCATTCATCTGCTTCTCTCTTCCTCGAGGTAACCTTCAAAACACGAGACTTTTTGCTTTGTCGGCTGTGTTGCCCATTCTCTTGTATTGTTTATTTCATAACATGAATCTTTTTGCTGTCAGTCTTGTGATTTTTTTTGAATCTGGCTTTTTGCAATTAGAGTTTTCAGCATGAACAATCCGGAGCGATTGGAGCCGGTGGGCGGATTGCCTGATGGATTTTGTGAGTTGCAGAAAAGACGATTTCATCATGAACATCAAAGTTGAAACATCAACGAACATCAACGAGCAAATTCCTACTCGAAATCGGCATTTTTTTCTATTTTCCGCATTCTGACGGCAATTTGCCCTGCATTTTGTGCTAACTTTCCTAAAATCATTGTCTTTTTTCCAGATTACCCACCAGCAATGCTCCCCCTCCCCCATGCCTCCGAATCAGTTGGACCTATCCGCCACACCCCTAGAACCATTTCCTCAAAGCACACACCATCCAGAGCCAACAATACCCCCGTCAGCAATCAACTTGTATCATACCAACCACCCCAAATTCCACTCCACCCCCAAAACACAGGAATCTTCCCGATGTCTCCATTTTCCAATCAAAATTCCTTTGTGTTCCCGGGAAACTTTCCGCCTTTCATTAAAGCCTATTGGCAGAGCTTCATGAATTCCAAGAGGCAAACTGATATCCGGAACTTCCTAGCAAATGGAGGTCCGGGCAAGAATAATGAGAATGCATTGTATCCAATACTCAATCGTCAGTGCTTTCCAGGGCAGGTGAATCCTTCAGCTCTAATGAATGGATACCCAAGTGAGAGTTACGCCAATATGCCAACTGGTAAGTTCTATTATTTTAGCTCTGCGACATTTTGCAACCAGACATTTAAAAACTGTGACGTGTTGCGACTGATGTAGTATAGCTGGACATGTATGTATGACCCGATTTCATGCGTGGTTTCTCGGTAGCGACACGTCATAGTAGCGAATTGTCTGGTTGCGAAACGGCACAGTTCCGAAGTTGCTAAACGTCGCAAAGCCCTATATTCAGTTTCCGATTTAAAAACTTCAATATAAACAATTTCAGCTATTCCAACTGCTCCCCTTGCTGCTCCCTATGGATTTCCAGCCAACATCCGAATTGTGGACAATGATGTTCAGTTTCTGGGAGTTTTCAAAAAGGTAACCTTTTTTTGAATTTTATAACCCTAACCAAATTATTGCAGTCCGAAGACGAGAATACCAACAAAACAAGTGAAGATAACTGTGGTGGTCACCAGGACCCAAAAGTTGAAGTTGTCGAAAATCAAGCAAAAACAGGTATTTTTTTCTATTTTTTCTCAATTTCATCCCAATTTTTTTCTCAGAATCCTCTCCACACCAATGCCTTCATGATAGACTCATAGAAGAGCACACCACACAGATGAACAACGAAATCCTCAAGAGAAATCAACTGAACTGTGATTTAGCGATTCAAAAAATTCGAGCAGACATCGCAGAGACAAAAATCGGAACTATTTCGATTTACAATAGAAACTTGAGAAAGATATCGAAGAAAAATCAATCTCAAATCGCAAATCTCAAGAAAATTGCCTCAAATTGCATGGATAAGGCACAAGAGAAGCAAACAAAAGTGGAACAATTAACGAAGGAAAACTTGAAAGCTACAGCGTCTATAGGAAAATTAAAAACTGCTCTGAACTTTGCAACAGCTCAAGCCGTGTCTCATAAATCTGCATTCGAGAAAACGATTCATGATCTTCGTCAAGAGAAAGTGAAACTCGAAGCGAAGAATAAAGCAAGTGACCAAGAGTGTGGTACCTGGAGAAAGGAGGCAGAAGAACAAAAGAAAGTCGTCAAAGAGAGAGATGAAGAGTTGATGCACGTCAAGAAGGAGAGAGATGATTTATCGAAAGAGTTGCAATGTGAGTTAGTCTGGGTTTGGAATAAGTTGATTTTTGAAACATGTTCTTGGTTTATTCCTCTTCACTAGAGCTTAGAGGTGAATCTTACATACTCTAGTAGGGAATGTCACTTGTTGCAATTTGGATATCTCGATTTCCAGCAAATATATATCGAGATATGCTGCTCTGAATTAACAACACTAGATGTGCCTCTATTACAATTTTTGTAGTGTTAACTTCAAAAAACCAATTGCTTTTCGATTTTTCATAACTCCAAAGAAAACCGAGATATGCAGCTCTAAATAAGCATCAATTGGTGTCCCTCTGCTACAATTTCGCGCAGCTGTTAGCGTTATTGGTGGTCTACAAGCGTGTAAACGTTTCCACCTTCTGTGATAAATTTTTTGAGGAAATATGTAATAAGATAGCACCCTCGACCCAAGTTTACTATGATAATATATGGATTTTAATTCAAATGTCTTCAATCACTGTGTTCCATTTCAGCACTCCAACACTCGATCGCTGAGTTTGTTGGCAAGTTCTCCAACATTCTACCGACTGGAATGCTCATGATTCCGGGTCAGAAACCACCAGGAAACAAACACTAATTTCCGAATATAATTTTTTTCACTAATCGACTCTCGAATATTGATATCCTCTCCTCTCAAGGTATTATATATGTCTTATCTTTTCTCTTTTTTTTTCTCCATTCTTCAATGTGTCGCTTAATTTTTAATGTTCCAACATTCCGAGCCCCTTCACACAATTAATATTTAACGCCTAAAATCACCTTACTTTTGTTGCAAGATTTTGATTTTCTACCGTACCCTCAAGAGGCATAAAATGAATCATCAAGAACCATCGTCACATAAAATTTATTGCACTAGGCTCCCATGCCTTATTGAATGGGACTGGGAACACGAATATCAAAATCGAAATCGTTTCCTTTTCTTCCCACTCTTTTTCAGAACACTACCGTATCCCATCGCATAAATTTTATGACCATACGATGGAGGCTCTTATAAATGTTGGCTGGGAATGGGAAAGCAAATGTCAAAGTCGAATTTTTTCTTTTTCCTTTTCCTGTCCTATTTCGGAAAGTTTTTCAAAAATTTTTATACATTTCTATTGATATCACTACAAAACCCCAGACATATTTCCACCCGATTTTGTCATCTATTCGGATTGTATACGGAGAACTTGGGAAAAATGGATTCTGCTCACCTAAAATTAGGAAACCACGCGACCAAAGCACCCTGGACTGTGGTGGATGAGGGAAAATGGCAGGCGGCTGTGGAATCCGCACAACTTCTGGTGACTGAACTTCTGAAATCTTGTGAGTTTCACCTCCAATAAAAGGGCATTTCCTGCAATCAACTTGTTTTCCAGATCATCTCCCAAAGTGCTTTTTTAACCCGTACGGAACAAAAATTCTTCCACAACCCGTTCAAGAGCTACCTTCTAAAATGGAGTTATTCAATATCTTTGAAGCCCCGGGAGCTGGTAAGGAAGTTCTGTTTTCCTTTGAAATTGATCAGAAATTTCCAGTATCCGACAAGAACGCTTACAAAGAATACATCAAACTTATGGCGAGGCTCCAAGTTCAGCAAAAAAACCAAGTGAAGGCTGGATTTATTCATGTGGTGCCCCGGGAAACTTTCGGGACAAGATGGGTGATGAAGAGCAAGGAGATGGTATAGAGAGAGAGCCAAAAGTGATGGGGGTTTTGGAGACGATGATAAGAGAAAAAGGACGAGATCCTAAGGTAGGTTATGGTAAGAAATCGGCTCCGGGAGACTTCGCAACTGTAATCATGGCATTTCGAAACCTGACATATGGCGGAGCCCCAAATTTTCTAGAAATCTGAGAAATTCTTTCGATTATTTCGTAATCTTTTCCCAGATCTCATAAAAATTTTTTCCTATTTCCGTAATTCTTTAAGAATAAGTCATTTCCTACTAATCTCGCCCACAAAATGACTTTTTTTCTGTATAGCTCACGCAATCACGCCTACCCACTCTTTCAATCTCCTCGGTGTATAGCCGCCCCTTAAGACTCCCCCCCCCCCCATATGAGCCACATAATTTCTATACGATTCTTGTCGTTTTACAAATTACTACTCTCCTTTTTTCTGTCGACACCATTATGGGTTGTGAAGCAGCCAATAAAGCGAGAAATTGAAGGGTGTACCCTATTTTTCATTCCCAAGACATGGCGCCTCATTTCTTTTCCTCTGGTTGAGCTATTGGAGGCAAGATTTGGTTAGATTTGGTGTAAGGATTTTGAAATTAGAATTTCGAGCAATGTATTCTCCCCTTAGGAGCAACAATGAAAAGGGGCTGGGCGTCTTGTAGGCGAGGTACCTGTATCTGGTGCAGGAGGAAGTCTCTAGGTATTATGAGCAGTCGAGTCCGATTTCCACGCCTATTTTCAGTTTTTTTTAGATGAAGTTAGGAATGTTAAAAGTTTCAGTTGCTATTTCTTTTTTTTGTGAGACTCTTTACATTTTGAATAACCTGAAATGCATGAAATTTTAGCGAAAAAAATATATGTATCAGTCAGACTAGTGTATATCCGGTACTTTACCAGCGCATACCGCATTATTGCTCCGCTAATGTTCCGCAATGGGGTTTATTGTCGTTCCACCAACTTGATCGCAATAATTGAGGCTCGACTGGAGTAGGATAAGATTCAGAAGTTACCTTAGAAGGTATTCTTTGAATCTTTAGTATGTTCGAACTCTATGACGGTCCAGCAGTCCACTAGATACTCTACCTGTTGCGCGACGCGGTCGGGGCTCCACGACATTTTGAAACCGGACGTTTTGCAACTATGACGTTTTGCAACCGATAAAAAGCGTTAGATAGGGTCGTACACATGTTTATAGGTGCCTTATACCAGTTTCGAAACATCCCAATACATTTTTCGTTCTCACAATTACCCTTCGCTCGATTTCCAAGTCTTGAATCTCCTTGAATAATGGTTTATGGTTCTGAAAATCCCATCATAAACTCTTAGTTAAGTCGTTTTTTATCTCGCAGCTACAGTACTTTTCCAACCATTGTTTACCTTCTTCATCCTTTTCTATTTTCCCAATCTTTATATTTCTTGATTCAATTAAAATTTCCTCCTCTCCTTGAGACCCCCCCCCCCCCTATAAATCTTGTGTATAAAATAGAAGAAGCACCCTATGCGCACGGAGGAGCCACCCCCCAAAAAACGCATTATTCTTCATGGAAAGCGGTTGCCGTTGGTAGAGGGGGGTAAATTGATGTCTTCCCATCTCTCTTGTTCCCTCCTTCTTCTTTCTTTCAACACACATCTTTCCTCGTTCACTTTTGCTTTTCCCAAGGAAAGGTGACGCTTCATAAATGGGAACGAATCATTTTCTTTTGAGAAATAAGGGCTCGTTCTCATGGTTTTCAATGGGAATTGATAATTTTGTTCTGTATATTTTGTTCGTTCTCATATTCCGAAAGTCATCTCTTCATTTGTACTTTCAGAACACAATGGAACCACCCTCGCGATCTTTAACAAGAGAGGAAGCTCTAGCTTTGTACACAGTAAATGGTGAGTAGGGACTTTTTTTAAAGGTGGGGCTTCGAAATGAGATGTGAAATGGGGACAGAAGATCCCCAGGCAAGTAAAGTCACTGCCTTTTTGAACAGGGCTGCGCAGTTGGTAACGCTTTTAGGTAACCTGCCATCTCAATTTTTTTTCATTTCAGTTAAAATCGAGGATCCAGAAGATCCCGGATATTCCACCTCCGCCCAAACTTCTGCGCTTAACGCCGTCCCTTCAACTATATCAAATAGTGCACCGACTCCAAATCTACAACAACACCATACTCCCCATCTGACTGATGGATTCGCACCATCCCCAACTCCAAGTATGCTTCAGGATTTGGCCTTGAGAAGTTCTGCTCCGGCTATCGCCTCATCGCTGCCTTCAACTCTATCATTGCCAACTTCAAATGAGATTCCAGGTTCAAGATCGGAGAGTACGGCCCAAAATCAAGTTGAACCAGCTCATCCAGTTTACCCATCTAGTGTTTATTCACTGTTTGGTATCACACCAAATCTAGCGCAATCAGATTCGTCATCCGAACGTTCTGCTTCTCTCTCAGCTGACAAATTCGCACCACTGCCAACATCCAATGAGAATCGGAATTTAGGATCAAGAAGCGACTCTCGAGTCAGTATCGACTCGATGCTTGGGGTTACTCAAAACTTGTCAGTGCCATCTCAAACCGTTTCAATGCATCAGATTGATGCTTTATCTTCTATTGACAGAGTTGAACCAATATCAACAAGATCTATCCCACCTCCTGATTTTTCACTGCTTGATTTATCGATTGCGATGCAACCAGGCCGATTGCAAACACCTCCACCGCTTTCCTCACACCAATTTGCTGCAACACATTCTACTGATGCTTTCGCAGCATTGCCAGCCGCTGATACTGCCCAGAACTCAGAATCTAGACACTTCAACCCATCAAATAATGAAGCTGCCGTTCTGCTAGAAGCTCTTTTCGCCAAATGCATTCCTTCACAAGCGACAACTGGCAGTTCCGAAATGCTTCCTTCAGGACAACTAAACCGTGCGCGAGAAAATCAACATTCTCCCCCACAACCACGCCAATTCATTCAGCCTGGTACTTCCTCAACACTCCCAACAACTTCTGGTTCATCTGGCGGCTTCCCACCCTTCCAATCTTACGATGAGTTTCTGAAATCACAACAAAAAGGATCTACTCTGGATAGTGGCACTCCCACACCACCGCAACCAATTCTTCCACCACCAACTGCTGGCAGCTCTCAAGTATATTCTTCAAGACACAGTGAGCGTTCACACACATCATCCGATTTCATTCAAAGCCAGCCAAATCTTAAAGCTGGCACCACAGGGCGTCCATCAAATGACCATATTAGTCATACCGAGCACTGTCGTCACCCCCAGGTCAACCAAGTTTGGACTCCACCAGCTCAACCCCCTGCGCCAATTCAAAAATCCGGAAGAGATTCAACACCGCCTCCTCCTCTGGAAGATCAAGAAAAACAACACTTTGCAACTCAATCTATGCTCTTCATTCCTCCTTTTCGTCCAGCCGATCCGCCTCAATTTGGTGCTCCTCCAGACTTGAAACCAAAACTTGATATGAAATCTATGAATCCAAATATACATCAACATCGTAAGAATTTTGTTTACCGGTAAATAATATAAATTGGACTTACAGAACCAGTCGCCCCCGGGAACCACTTCTCTCCGTTCCCGAATAAGCCTTTGGCTCATCAACATAGTTGGGCGAATCAGCCCTATCCATGGGCAGGGAAGTGTAAGTGCTTACAATATTCACCGAAATCTAATAAAAACAAATTTTTCAGGCCCAGATATGCCCATGTATCCACATCCGTGTCATGTCCCGGATGTTTCGCCACCCCAACAGAAAAAGGCTCCGATTGTGAATCAAGCACCACCAAAACCGAAGAAATACGAGAGAGTCACCCAATATGAGCATCGGAATCTGAAGGAACATCACGAGATGCTCACAATGTATCACCGAAAACTGATCGGGGAGCACAGTGAGCTCCAGAAGAAGTATGAGTCCGTCGAAAAGGAAAAAGACTGTGCACAAGAATTGGTTACCACGACACAAAGGGAACTGCTAGCAGCGAACGAACAGAACAATCATTACAAATCTTGTATTGACTCTCTCTTCCGAACAGTTGATAGCTGCGCGAAGCAAGTTGACAAAGTTAGTCAGGAGATAAAGAATGAAAGCAGACAGAGGGGAGAACAGCAAAGAAAAATTTCTGATTTGGAAGGAGAAATCAGGAATATGAGATCTTCCATAGATGAGTTCAATGAAGCAAAAACCGATTTCATAGAAGTTCTGAAGGCCAATAAATTGGATTGTGACACCTTCATGGAAGATACACAAAAGAAGACAGCGAAAGAGTTCACTGGAGCACTTCAAGAGGCTTTGGATACTCTGAAACATTTCAATTATCACGAGAACGAGGAATCAAAAAGGAGAATTGTTGAGCAGGAGCAGTCCCTCAAAGCGGTGGACGAGAAATGGTCGAAGAAATTCTTGGAGACTCAAGAACGTCTAGATCGTCTTGAAGATTTCAAAGTGAAAGCTGAACTCAAAAGAGAACTACATACAAAGTGTCAATCATGGCTCAAAATTCAAAGAGAGAATGGTGAGTTGGAAAACAGAGAAACAAGTAACATAGGAAATATTTTTAGGCAGTTTCCCTTCTGAGGAACAATCGGATTCTTCGCCAAGCTATTTGGGTAAGTTACAGGACTTGAACAGAGACATTAGAACATACTGTAAATACTCTAATTGAGGTGCCCCTTCAGTTAAAGTGCCCTTCTAATAGTGGTACTCTTTCACAAGTCAGAGGCACTCGAAAAATATAGTTACATGCACCTCAATTAGAGTATTTACGGTAGATCTATTTACTAAACTTTCTTATAATATGGATACCGGAAATTCATAATAACATTTTCCAGGAGCTCAGTCCGAAGAACCCACGGATTTTCCCGTGGATGTTGAGGAAGCCCGCCGAAAGAGAAAGAAGGAGAGGAAGGAAATGAAAATGGATGCTTCGAAGAAAGAGAAACGTAGGAAGGTGAGTCAACATAACTTTTTTGGAGGAAGAAAGTGGAGTTTGTAGGTTGAATAATGCTACTTCACAAGTCCACTTTTGCTCAACGGTTCAGTCAGGAATTAATCAAATCATTCATGTTCGTAAGATGTATCAGAATGCCTAAATGTATCATTTACGGCTATCCCATTTTCGATTTGATGGCAACCTTATCAAATTCTCTCTCTCTCTCTCTCTCTCTCTCTCTCTCTCTCTTCTTTCCAATTATTCTTATCCCAATAGTCTGCGAACCAAAACTCTCACTCGCTTTGTTTGTATCCTTTTTGCTATACTCATTTCTCATTTGTCTGTACATGTTCTCCCCCCGCTCTCACTATTTTTGTACTAGAAATTCATCTGCCACAACTACAATCGCTTCGAGCTAGTACGACTTCAATTTTTTGCTCCATTTCAGGAAGCTTACTCACTCTCATTTCCCTTCTCCTCCCTCATCTGTTTGTATATGTTCTCCTCGCTTCCCCTCTTCTTCTGCTACAAATGTCTCTGATAGAACTACAATTCTTCTCGCTTCCTTATCACCTGAACACTAATACTATCCCAAGTCCCCGCTAGTACGACTCCAAATTTTTTCTTCGCTTTGATTCAAAGGGTATCTCTTTGTCTCTTCATGTACTTCATTCATTCTCTGTGGTCTATGACCAAAATAAAGGTATAAAACGGGTGATACAATACACGACAACTAATTAATCTACTCTCTTCTTTGGCCTCCCCACTTTCTTCGGCTCTCCGCAGCTTTCTGGCTTTGCTGAAGCCTTTGGGGCCACTTCATCTATGACACCTTCTGAACCAGCATCTAAAAAATTGATCCAATCCAAAACCACTTATTTTTCAAAACAGTTTACCTCCTCCAGCAGCTTTTTTTCCCTTGGCATCATCTTCAGCCACCTTGGCCATCACAGCAAGAATCTCCAAGAATCCATCCTCTCGCTCTCTCCTCTTATCGATTGGAAGACACTCCTTGGGGTCTGAAATTCATCTGATTAGTTTTTTTTAGTAAGTACTAATTATCTGCAAAAAAAGCTTACATGGTCTGAAAGCTCGAGTAGCCGTGGTGGTAGGACGGGCGGCACGCTGAACTGTAGCAGCGGTGTGCGGACGAGTCATGTCTGAAAATCTTCATTAGAACCATCAATTTTCTGAAACTCAATAAAACTAAACTGACACTCCTTCTTCTCCACAATCCCAGCCGCCACCGCTTTCTGAAACTGTGCTCCTTCTTCTTCCGAAGCATTGGCAAGTCGGTCCATGATTTGTTGATCGGTGAGATGTTCCATGGTGACTGTAAATGAAAAAATGTGATCTCACAAAGAAAAAAGTGACAAAACAAAATGAAAGACGACCAAGAGAGGCGATAGTGTATGCAAAAAGGAGGTAGAATCCCATAAAAGTGCAAGATGGAAAAAAAAATCATTGTTCTTGGAGTCACATTAACATAAATGGGAAATTGGATTCGGCAGGCTCATTTTGTGAGAAAAGGGAAGAAAAGAGGAAGAAGGAAATGGGGAAGTATACGACGATAAAATAGTGGGAACGTCTCATTGTAAAGATTGGGGATTGTTATTTCTGGCAAGGTTTGATTTCTAGGAATTCCTCTGAAGTTGAAGTTCACCTGAGGTAGACAATAGGTACTTAGAAATCAATCAGTCTGTGTTCAGAACCTAGCTATTGTAATAAAGTGAGAGAAGTGACAATTGGTTTTTTATGAGTTTTGAAATGAGTCTTTAGTTACAGTCTACTTTCATTAAAGTTTTCGAAGGAATCATTCACTTATTGTCCATCATCATTTTTTGGAAAATTTACTATTGAAATTGGTGAATTTTCCAAAAAATGATGATGAACAATCAGTGATCAAACCCACAAACTGATCGAACTCCCGATTCGACACATATCAATTTGATTTTTATTGAACTCATTTCCGACTGTATTTCCATCGGTTTATGGATTGTGCGGTCAATAAAAATACGCATCGGGTGGTCGATGCATCATCCGCTGCTCGTTGCCGAGGGGAAACACGAGGGCGAAAAAAGGAATGGAAGAAAAAAAAGAGAGAAGAGCATGCACTGTTGCAAGGGAGTGACAACCCCCGATGATGTGCCAAGGAACACGCCCACTGGAAAACGAACGGCGCGGAGGTCTGGAGGCGGAGCTTGGCACGGGGAAGGCAGAGGTTTTTGTTAGAGATGATATAGGGAAGGAACGAAAAATAAAATAATGGAAACAACTGAAAGTTGGAAATATTCACTCAAAAATAACCAGTATAGGTACCTGAAGTGAGTTCGAAATCGAGGTCAGTCTGGGAGAAAGGCCGTCTTTTCTTCCTCCAAATTTCCGTACACATGATTTTACACCCGGGATCTTGATCGTCTGAATTTCTGTAAATCGTAAATCGTACAAACCACGGATATTGCCATAAACTTTTTATTCCTGAATTAATTTCTCGTTTTTGCCCTTTATCTACCCTCCCAATCTACTCAGCGCCCTCTCAAAAACCTCAATCTTATACCCCAGCTCCCCTCACTCCATATACGAACCAAAAAAAAACCGCCAAAAGAGAATAAAAAGATGACGAACAGAGAGGCTAGACAGCCCATTTATGCTGCGGAGCATATGCACCTCAAATGAACGAATCTTTTTTTTTCCTTCGGAGTCACCATTTCATGATTTGCATTTAAATATAAAAGCCGAAGAAAAAAGGGAAAATTTAGTCAAGAACACATAAAAACCGACCATCACCAAGATTTATATTCCGAAAAAAGATTTGAAAATACACTTTCAAAAGAAGAAGGATTCCAAATTCATGACTTTGTGGAACTCTCTCATGGCATATACACCTTATAATTAGCATTTTCCTTCATTTTTTCCTCGAGTTTTTTTGAGAAATTTTCTATGAACGCTATATACTTTCAGTCGACTTTGAAATATGAAAACACCTGAAGAATTGAAGAAAGTGAAGAAAAAAAGAGTGCGCAATACGTTTTCAAGTCGGCACTCCGTCGGAGTGAACGTTGTGAAGCAACGGACATCATGGCGCATCAAATGAGAGAATAGGAAAGTTTGTAATAGAAGGGCATGGTTTTTTTCGGATCTAGTCTGCCTACTCCTATAAATGCGAAGATTCTCAATTTTCGATTTTCGGGGGGCGGAGCCTAAGATTATCGATTTTTCAAGAAATGTGTCACAAAAAATGTCACACTCAGAACGGCATTAATAACTCGGCTCAGACTGGAGATATCGGGCTGAAATTTTGGGGGCACTCTGGAAAAGTCTGTCCCGCGGTGGCGACCAAAAGGCGTTGTGATTGGAGCTCTGGGAGCCGATCTATAAGCTCCAGAACGGAAAGTGTTCTTTTCGAAGCGCGCGTTAGTACTGAGGGTTTTGGTGTTTATCGCACCTAACTCGGTCAGTTTTTGAGATTTTCACTTCTCCTTCGAAACTTAGATTAAGCATAAGATTCTCTAAATCGTAGTCAAAACCTCATCTGAAAATATTGAGTTTGAGCTTTGAAAACGATAAAAGAGTGAATCACCGAAAATGACCATTTTTTGGGTATTTTTTCCACTTTCCTTCCCAAATCTCGAGTTGGGAAAATCGAATCAGTCTAAATTTTCGTTTCTAGGGGTATTTTTTGCTCCTGAAGAAGATAGAGTTACGAGCGCGGCTCTATATATCACCCTTCTTTCGGGAATTTTGAAATAATGAAAAAAAAAGACAAAAATTCCGTCTCTCCCCTCTTTTTCTCCACTTCATTTTTTGAAGTTTCTGGGTCGGATTTTTCGCGAAAACCAGGATTCTAATGACACTTTTTTGTAGAGGAGAAAATTCTCTATCGACTGGTATAAATTTCATGTGGGGTCTCAGTTGAAAAGTTTCGCGAAAAACTCAAAAAACGAAAATTTTGTACTGAGGAAATCGTCTGAGACCGAAAAAAATCTGATTTTTCAACTAAAAATGTTCTGTTTATTTGACTAAACATCATTTCAAACCGATATCTAATGGATGGCCGGAACGAAATTTTGATAGGATAAGTATTGGCGAAGTTAGTTTTATTTCTCGATCGAACCCATCCGCACAAGTATAACACTCCGCAACTACAGGCCCCTTGCACACCACTCACGGTGTCGACAGTGTTCATCTACTTGAGGGCAGCATGACTCCCCTCCAAGGTGTGGCTGATTGGCGCAGTGGGCAGTGTAGATGGCTATGAAATACTCGGTCGGGGTTCAAACCACTCCAGTGATATAAGTTTTGTTTTTTTTTTGGAAACATATCTGGGTTTATTTTGATTCGAAATCGTGTGTTAATGACTTTTTCTACTGATGGTTTCAAATAGGAATATAAATCGAGTGTAGTAAATTTGAGTAAACGTGAGTAGAATTCAACAAGTTCACAATCAGTCGAGCGCTCATTTCACATAACGGCTGAAAACACGGCGCAGCCGTGTTTCTAAAGCGGCGAAGCCGCTTATCGGGCGGCGCAGCCGCCCGCGCGCCGAAGGCGCTCACACGCGGCGCAGCCGCGTCTAGCAATTCGAGCCGAAGGCGAGAATTGCTAGTTTTGTTCAAAAGCTGGAGAAATTGAATGTTGCTGTGGTATTACATAGAAAAATAGTTTATTAGTCAAGAAAACAAAAAAAAACATAGAAAAACTTAATTCTCTGAAGGACTGAAGTTCCGTTTATGACATTGCTTTCATTTTTGATACTGGTAGATTTAGCAATTTTTAGCAGAATTTTCTTCTTGAGATCCGCGTTTCTAGAACCTTTATATCTTGTCTACAGAGAAGGAAATATTTCTAAAAACTGCTAATCTACCAGAATCAAAATTAAAAGCAAATGTTGAAAATCTGACATTTCCAGCAAATGCTTTAGCAATTTCAAGCAATAATCGCAATTCCTGCGTCGCATGAGCCAATAAGCGCATTCATCTCGTCCATCAGGCTCTGAATTTTTGCTTCCAATTCAGCTTTCTCTGCTTCTTCTGTCACGTTTTCCAACTGTTTTACCAAATCTTTCTTCTGGTTCAAAAGCCCTAGTACTTCATTCTCGGTACGAAACGATTCACCAGTCTCATTGCAATAGTTGAACGCCTCATCTGGGGAATAAGTGCGAAGTGTAAGTTTAGAGTTATGGTAGCCGATGCATAGAACTGTATGTTCTCTTGAAGTTGGGAATTTCGCAGTTCTGTAATCAAGACTTTTTTGGATGCGGCGATTTTGGAAACAAGGCTTTTGTGGCACACTGGCTGAGGTGGGTGGCTGAGGCACACTATTCGGAAGTTTGACCCGACAAAACAACTTACATCACAATGAATAATTTTCCAAACCGAGTAGTCTCTACAGCAACGATTTCTTTCATCATTATACGCATATCAATTTCCTGAGGAAACTCGTCTATAATCATTTCCCGGAATATATCATGGTCACTATTGACCCAATATCTCAAGAAGCAATTCATGTCTTCAGATTTCAAATTCACGTAGTTGAGTTCCACTCTCTCTGAGTTTTTCAAAGAGCAAAGGTGTCCTGTTTTGACCCAGCGTGCCTCACGATAAATCACACTGGAGAACTGGAAAGCCTGTAAAAATGTTTTTCACAAATTCATAGTCGAACTTTCAAAAGTACCTGATCGTGATGAAAACGCATTGGATCGGAACATGCAACATTGAATGTCGTGTTTTTATTAGTTAAGTCGATCATCATGCTCAACTGTTTCGCATTAATATTCCCGCTCACAAAAACTGAATCAAAGTTTCTAAACTCAGAGTTCAAAACTAAAAACTCTGCTGCAAATTTTCTTGACAAATTTGAAACGTCTACCCATAGCCCTAGTGTTTTGCAAGGCATTATCTCTTTGAGTTTTTTGAATAATTGAGACATTCTGGAACAATAGATCTTTGAATTTGTAGGGTGCATCCTGAAATATTATTTTGAAAAAACTCATGAAAATTTTTGAGTAGGAGAACTAAAATCATGTTTACAACAATATTTTTTATTTGGTAGATTAGCAGTCAACCAGTCGGTGGCGCACATTTTTGAATCTCCGCCAGAACATTCGTATATGGACAGATTGCTCGAGAAGCGCTAAAATGTTCTGGAAGGGAACTTCTATAGCACTTGCCATTGGTGTTCTCGGCTCACTGTAACTACCGTAATTCTATGGGCGTCGTGAAAAATGTTTTCCAATGAACCACCCATGTTCCCTGATGGAGCAATCGGTGGTACTACGGGGCGTGATTATATTGCTCATTATTGATATTTCCTTTGATGGCTTCTTTTTTGAAGAAATTAACTCTGAATATATTCATCATTCTTGTATGCAATATATAATGACAAGCGTATACCGACTTTGCTTGGTGACATCGCTTATAAAATTGGTTTTTCATTAGGTTCTTTCTTTAAAATCCACTTTCTTTAAAAAGAGCTCGAAATCCCGTTTTCCTCTTGGAAAACTGCCATTACTAGCAATTGAAGAAGTATGGAAGTCATTGAGTATTCCGGAGAGAATTCAACTATCATTGACTTCAAAAAAGATGGAGAACATTGCTAAACTGATAGCAAGACGTCAACCTGTTTTTGGCTATAGAATACTTGTGTTTAATGAGAAGTTTACGTTGATAATCTCTAGGCCGAAATGGAGACACATAGCATTCAGAACACAGTTAGAGATTGGTGAAGACAAGATAGATTATCTTGGTAGGAAAATGGAAATTTGTTTCCAGGACATGAAGAAATGGTGAGTTGCCTGGGCGTGATTATATTGCTCATTATTGATATTTCCTTTGATGGCTTCTGTGTATACCGACTTTGCTTGGTCGCATCGCTCACAAAACTCGTTTTTCATTATGTTCTTTCTTTGAAATTTGATCTATAATTGAATCTCAAATTTTGTTGCACAAGCCACGGTAAATTTTTTTGTACGTCCGATTTTTTTCTCGGTTTCTACGCTCCATCTCACACAGACTTTTACAAATTTCATATTGCGCCTTTAAATTCTGACAGTACGCCGCGCTTAATCCGAAGGAGCGCGCACCATGTTTCCAGAGCATTTTTCGGTAATAAATTTCGATCGAATTATGTCAATATTGTATTCAACATGATGCGAAGAAAAAGTTCTATGCAATTTAATAAAGAAATAGTTTAGGCCCCAATTTTTAATTTTTCAACGAAATGAGGCATTTGCCTACGTATCGCATGAGTCGCGCCGCAGTGGCATGCGGCTCTACAGTAAGACAGAGCCCGCGAATGAAACCTTTTGAAAACACGTACAAAAAAATTCACCGTGACAAGCTAAAAAGTTCATCCAATATAAAATAACATGAGTGATTGTAAATTAATAGTAGTAGTTGACTACTGCTCCAGCCAACAGAATGGCTTCTGCCGTGTCGGCCGGTGTCATCTGAATCATTTCTCATGCTGAAAATACTGTTTTTTGACGCTGAAACTGCGAAAAATAGGCAGAACACTTCCAAATCTCAGAATTCTCTCGCGCCAAAGAACGCGTCGTGCGTAATTTCGGAGCGTCGTTGTCTCTAAAAATGATGGCTTTCTTCGATTTTGAAGGCATTTTTTTGTAGATTTCGGGTATTTTCAGAGCTCGAAAGCCTATATAGTAATCAAAAATATCAGGTATTTGAAGGATCATTGAAAAAAAATCTAATGCGTCAAAAAAGTTTATTCAATATAAGTGAGCCGAATAGATTGTAAATTTGTGGTAGTAGTTGTCTATTTACAGTGTGCAGGGTTAGATATTTATGGGAAGTGCTCGGCCTGTTGATCCATGAGCTCTGGTGCGGCGGAAGATGAACTCTGTTCGGAGGTGCTGGGAACTTCAGTCTTTGGGGATGATTTCGTGCTAGGAGATGCACTGGAAGAGGTGCTGCTTCTGTTTCTTGAAATGATGATCTTGTCCTTCTCCACTGCCACTTTCAATTTCCAATCTTTGATTCGCTTGTCATATTTTACCAAGGTTTGCATTCCCTCGAAATTTTGGACAGTCCTTTGAATGACGCATTTCGCTTTAGAATCCGCTTCAAATGTTTCGCGGAAGGCCTGAAAAAAAGAAGAGTTTCAATGACGGCTCCCTGGCAATTCGAAACCGAGACATCTCGGAACCGTTGAGAATTAGGCTTGAAATTTTCACATTTTCTCACTCGATTTTGATTGATTTTCTGGAAAATTAGAACAAAATAAAATTTCAAAATGTTTTTTCGAAAAAAAAATTTTTCCTAAAAAATTTGAAATTTTCAAGCCTAATTTTCAACGGTTTCGAAACGGCGCGGAGCCTAAATCACACCAGATGAACTCACATTGATCCATTCGATGATCGGCTCGAGATTCTGTTCGATTTTACATTTTCCGTACGTGATATTCAGCTCTTTCGAAACCTTCACCTTGCTGTGAAATTTGATGAGATCCTTGTCACTCAAATGGTCCGAAAGTTCATCAATTCCCAGCTCGGTCATCAGTTTTTTGAAGAAATCCACGTGATCTTCCTGATACTCCGGCATTTTTGTAGGTTTGTTGTCCTTTTCCTGATGCTCAGTTTCTTTTTCTTCAGGTTTGTTGTCCTTTTCCTGATGCTTAGTTTCTTTTTCTTTAGGTTTGTTGTCATTGGTGTCGATGGAAAGTTTCAGAGCATCGACTCTAATCTCCTCTTCCTTCTTATCATTCTTCAACGTATCCCAAAGCGTTATGCATGCAGCACGCGCAATTTTGTAGTATTTGTAGTGTTGGGCGCCCTCGAGAAGCTTCGTCTGTTTGCCGCGACGAAGGACGACGCCGTTGCTGCAGTGATAGATTTCCGCCGACAAAAACTCCTTGGTCTTGGCTTTGGTGTCGTACTGGATGGCGATGAGCACGTGCTTCGGCTGCGCATCGTTCTTGACACTGATCTCGAGCTCGGTGACTTTGAAGCCCTCTTCGGCCTTCAGTTTGGCGAGATCGGTGAAGAAGTTTAGTCTGGAAAAGGGAAATTAGGATAGAAAGCGTTAGGGGACGTCAGGGAAGGTAGATACTCAACTGCTATTTCTCAACTGCTATGTTGTAACTGCTAGTGTTTCAACTGCTATATTTGGCTCTTATGCTATGGTTCAACTGCTATGGCTATAGCAGTTGACTCATAGCAGAAGAGCCAAAGCGAAAAGCACAAAAACGAAACCAAAAAAATGAGAAGGACTAGCCTCCGAACAGGGAAACTTCTGGCTTCAAATTAACGCGGTCTTGGTTACTGGAGCGAGAATGCATTTATCGGAGAAAAATGAGCCTAAAAGTGATTTATTCAGCAATTTTTAGCTTCAAATTGGAATTTCCGACAAAATTCATCGAACATCACTTCCTGTGCTAAAAAATCCCGTTTTTACAGCTGAAACAGCGAAATTCAGACGAAAATAGGCGGAACGCTTTAAGATCTGAGAATTTTCTCGCGCTAAAAAACGAGCTAAAGTGCATTTTTCCACTAAAAATGGGCATGAAAATTGATGTTTGTGCTGTAATTTCAGCTTCAAATTGACGTTTTCTATCAATTGAACGAATAAAGTCATTTCCTGTGCTGAAAATCTGGCAAAGCCCAGACGAAAATAGGCGGAACGCTTCAAAAATCTCATCATTTTCTCGCGCTAAACAACGCGCTGTGCGGAACTCCGGAGTATCGTTGTCAGTGACATTGCAGTTGAAAAATAGCAGTAGAGATCCATAGCAGTTGAGTATTTGCCGGGAAATGAGAGGGTAAGGTGGCAAAGGGTACTCACAATTCCTTAGAATCCTCGTCGAGCTTTGGTGGTTCGAACTTTCCCAGTGCTCCTCTGTAATCCTCTTCCTTAATCTCAGGAATATCTTCTCTGCAAAAAAAACCTTCCGTATAACGCACCCCTTTCTCCAACTCACTCAGGCTTATCCTCATTGATATCCTTGGTCTCATTCGCGATATCCACACTGAAAATATCCGTTGCGAATCGCGCGAACCACTTCCGGATGACGTCTTCTTTGATCTCGTATCCGCACGCCTTGAACATCTCGATTTGCGTTTGCGCTGGAGTCAGGCCGCGCAGGTATTCGTACAGAAGGCACATTCGCGTGTTATTGATATCTTTGAAGAACTCGGCTGCCGTCGCCATTGCTCTCTGAAAACTAAACGGCTGAAACTTGGCGGAGGAAGCGAGAAAGCAGAAAAATTGAGGCGAAAATCAGGAAAACCAGAGAAAAATGAGAGAGACTCGTCTCGAAACTTCCTGTTTACGAAAGAAAAACTCGCGGCTTCGATTTGGCGCCGACTTTTTTGTGCATTGGAGCGAAAATGCATTTTTCCAAAAAAGTGGGCCTAACAATTGATTTTTTTTTGCAGCAATTTTTAGATTCACACAGAAGTTTCACACGACTTCAGCACATTTTATCAAGTTCTGAGCTGCCGTACAGCTGAAACAGCTAAGTTTTAGGCTGAAAACTAGAAAATTTCTGAATTTCGTGGCGCTAAACAGCACACTAGGCGGAACTTCGGAGCGTCGTTGTCTTTGAAAAATGATGACTATCTTCAGGCATTTTTCGTAGATTTGAGGTATTTTCCAAGCTCGAGAACCTCTATAGTGATCAAAAACATCAGGAATTCAAAGGAATGATCGCTTTTTTCCTTTCCAAAACTAGAAAAAAACCGATGTAAAGTGGAATACAAGATCTGAACACATCTAAGCATATGAAATGTTTATTCACATTGAATGAATAATTCAATATAGACCAATATTATTGTACAGATAATAGGCGAGAATAAATATAATGTTAGTTGATATGTTACATGTTGAATAGCCAGCAGTGGAGTAGTTGAATGGCGTTATTCGCTGTCCATCGCTGCGTCTTGCTTGGCGGGTTCCGGCTCATCTTTTTGCACATCTTCGCGTTTTTCTCGTTTGGAAATTTTGATTTGATCGCTCTTCGCGACGACTTGAGATTTCTCATCTGTGAAGGACTCAGCAATTCTTGTTAGTTGTGCCTCAGTAACTTGGATAGTGATGGTACATTCCATTGGCTGTGTTCCACCAAAGATTTTATCGAAGTTCTGAAAAAACAGACATAAGAAGCGTTGAAAATTAAGAAAAAAACTAGCCTCCTTCATTTTCTCGACACGATCGATTCCTGGGAGCTTGTGCTCGTACTTCAAGTTCAGTTGTTCCAAACCGTTGACATGTCTTGCAAGCTCCATAAGGCTGGCGAAAGAGTTGATAGTCGGTTCCTTTGGATGATCTTGAGCAAAGGTTTTTGTTGCAAAACTTCTCTCGAGCGTTTCGAAAAAGTTAAAACTATCCTCTGGTAGGTCGATTCGGAGAGTCAGAGCCTTGACAACAACGCTTTGAAGCTTTTCGATCACTTGTTGGCAAACCGCAACCGACATCTTATAGTAGGAGTAATCGTCTCCCTCACAGAGCTTCGTCTTCTGTCCACGGCGAACAACGACACCGGTCCCGCAGTGATAGATCTCCACAACGTGATGTTCTTTCGTTGCTCCACTTCCTTCAAGGTAATACTCGATTCCGATCAACACATGTCTAGGCTGAGCCCCATTCTTCACGTTGATCTCGAGTTCGCTGACGTTGAAGCCCTTCTGCGTCACCAGGCCATCGAGCTCTTTGAGGAAATCCATTCTGGAAAATGAAATTATGAAGAAGCATTGAAACAGGAAGCTTACAAATCAGTGTCCAAAGGTTTGGCACCGAATTTCTTGTCAGCATCGGTGTACTCTTCCAACGCGGCGTTGTATTTTTGCTGGTACTGTTCGGCGATGGGCCTTCTACAAAGAAGTGTTCTTTGATGAAATCATCACAAAAAAGTGGACTTACGACATGGCTTCAGCATCGACGCTGTAATCTGTTGCTCTGAATCTTGCGAACCAGGCAATGATTTCGGAGATATCGGCTTTCTTGTTTCCCGCCTTCTCGAGCTCATTCAACGCTTGCCTTGGAGTCAGACCGCGCAGGTATTCGTAGAGAATACACATTCTCCTGTTGTCCCCGGTGTCGAAGAAGGTGTCTGCGTTGGTCATGATGGTCTGAAAGTTATAGGTGGAAAGCTGATGCGAAAGAAAAGCGAAAATCGGAACGGAGGCAACGAGAAAAATGAAACCCTGGAAGAGAGCAGGCATGCAAAGACAAGCGCTTCTTTTGCGAATTGAGCTCAAAAAATTTGAATTGCCGAAAACTCACGGAGGCGAAATAGTGTGGGCGAAAGAAAAAAGTCGCACGCTACGCGCACGCGCTCGCGGTCGCCGTCTCTCTCGCTCACGCTATTTCGCTCTCCGCAATTTTCGGCAATTCAAATTTGCAACGCCATTAAAGCCCCTTCAAACCATGCCTGGAAGAGAGGCAGAAATAGAAGAGAGAGAGATTGAAATAAGCATTGAAATTGCAAAGCGATCGAAATAACAGAGACAAATCTTGGGAATCATTAGCGAAAAACGGAGAGCTATACAAAATTTCAGAGCGGTGTCGTTGAAAATGGAAAAAAAAATTTTCTCGAAGAGCTTGTTGTTTTCTAGAGAAGAAAATTCGCGGCTAAAAATTGGCGCTGGTTCGACTGTCTACTGAAGCACACATGCATTTTTTTTTTTTTGAAAAATTGAAAACTGGCCTAAAAGCTAATTTTTTTGCATGGATTTTCGATTTCATATGATATCTTACTCTGTTTTTCACAAGAGCATTGACTTTTGATGCAGGAAATGCTTTGATTTCCATCGAAAATCATAGAATTTAGACCAGAAGTCGTCGAAAAGAATTAAAAGAAAATGTGGGCGGTCGCACTAAACAACACGCATTCCGTAATTTCGGAGTGTTGTTGTGAAAATCTAAAATGCTAAAATCATCAAATTTTCAGAAGAAAACTAATGCGGACAAGAAGCCAAAAATCAAAAGAGAGCTTGAAATGAGCAAAGCAGTTGAAAAGCGGCAAAAATAACGAGAACAACACAAAAAAATCAGAGCGGCGTCGTTGAAAAAAAAAACATTCTTCTCGAAGAGCTTGTTGTTTTTTAGGGGGAAAATTCGCAGCTAAAAACTGGCGCTGGTCCGACTGCCTACTGGAGCGAGCCTGCATTTTTTCGAAAAATAAAAAACAGGCATAAAACCTAATTTTTTGCGGAAAAAAAGCTAAAATCGAAACGGAGGCAACCAGAAAAATGCCAGCCCTGGAAAAGAGCCAGAAATAGAAAAGTGAGATTAGAATGAGCATTAAAATTTCAAAGCGATCAAAATAACAGCGACCAAACTTGGGAACCATGAGCGAAAAACGGAGAGCTACACAAATAGTTCAGAGCGGTGTCGTTTGAGATAGAAAAAAATTCTTCTCGAAAAGCTTGTTGTTTTCTAGAGAAGACAATTCGCGGCGAATAATTGGCGCTGGTTCGAATGTCTACTGAAGCACACATGCATTTTTTTTTGAAAAATTGAAAACTGGCCTAAAAGCTAATTTTTTTTGCATGGATTTTTGATTTCATATGATATCTTACTCTGTTTTTTTGATAGAAAATTGAATTTTGATGCAGAAAATGCTTTGTTTTTCATTGAAAATCATTGAATTTAGGCCAGAAGTTGTCGAAAAGAATTAAAAATAAATGTGGGCGGTCGCTAAACAACACGAATTCCGTAATTTCGGAGTGTCGTTGTCGTTGAAAAAAAAATTTTCCAGCAAATTTTCAGTATTTTTTCCGTTTTTTCGTGGTTCAAATCATTATTTATCGCCGTAAATTCATCAAAAAATTAAAAACTAATTCGATTTTTGAAATATAATGTTTATTCCCTCTTTGCTGATGACAAAAATCTTTTTTTTCGCGAATCTCAATGCTTTCAGCAACTTTCGCTGCTCTTATGGGGTTATTCAGGGGTAGCAAAAAATCAATTTTTCGCTACTTTTGCCTTATTCTCGGGGCAGCGAAAAATTAATTTTTCGCTGGGTTTTTCTCTACCATTTCTTCCATTCCAACGAGACCTTTTACGGTAATTGCACGCTCCTCTAAGAAAAATTAGCGGAAATTTAAAAAATTTAAAGGTGCATGCAATTACTGTAAAAGGTCTCGTTGGAATGGAAGAAATGGTAGAGAAAAACCCAGCGAAAAATTAATTTTTCGCTGCCCCGAGAATAAGGCAAAAGTAGCGAAAAATTGATTTTTTGCTACCCCTGAATAACCCCATTATAGAAAAAACGCTTTGCTTTTTATTTGTTTTCAAAAAAAGAAAGCAATGTAATTTTTCAAAACAAAACACACATACAGAAGGCACTGATTAGTTAGGAAACAAGAAAAAAATCACACAAAAAATTCCGAGAAATTCAGATTCAGAGACAGCTAAAGCCCTGTGGGGTAGTGAGGAGTCTATCATCAAAAAATTCAAAATTTTTACAAAAAAGATCGAATAGATAGAGGTCTATTCAATTGAAGCAATTTAATTGAACCATTTTTAGAAGGACAGAGACACAAGTAGATATATTTATGTAAGAAATAAGATACAGAATTTAGCGGAATGAATTGGTCCATGTGGTCCCACCTCACCTGATTCATTGATTATTCCATATGTAAAACATAAAGCTTTCTTCTCCAACATGTATAGTTGCTTGTAATCCGTCATGACGAACGATTTCCAGTCCTTTGGAGAAATCAATATTTCCAAAAGATTCTGATCTGAAAATGGTACTCAATTTTCGAAGTCAATGCCGGGTCTCCGGGCCGGACCGAAAAAATTGACGTATCGGCCCGGCCTGTGATTATCTCTTCTATATACTAAAGGAAAAGCTCTGTGTGGGTGTGTGTACAACACCAACACTTATCATTGAATAACTTTTGAGCCCCTCGACCGTTTCCTATCATATTTGGCATGTAGTCATGAGTCTCCGAGCGCTTCAAATCTGAAGTTTGGAGCACGGGTTACTGTAGGATTACGGTAGCTACAGTAACCAGATAACTCAGCAATAGCTAGAAAACGAGTTCGAAGTGCTCAGAATCGCTCCATTTTTCGCATGTACTACCTAAGGGACCCCAATAGTATACCAACAAAAAATGGTGGAGATTACTGTAGGATTACGGTAGTTACGGTACTCCGAAAACTCAACTGGCAAGCTCTTGATGATATACCTTCCAGAACATTCTCCTTCTTTCCAGTAACTTCTAGAAACTTCTAGAACCTTCCAGAACTTCCAGAATCTTCTAGAATCTTCCAGAAACGTCAAAACATTTGATTATTTTGGCGGGAATTCAAAATTTCAAATTTTTTGGAGGGAATTCAAATTTTCAAAATTTTGACGGGAATTCAAATTAGCAACATTTTTGGAACTTCAGAAGGAGGCTTAGAGTGCATCACTGCCCAAGGATCAAAAATGAGTTTGAGCGTGGCAGACTAACCCCCATTGAGGAGCGCAGCGACGAACAAAATAGAGGTTAACGGCCGTAGGCGGCGCCAGCGACTGGTTATGAACTAAACTCACAGTGGAACACGGTTTCTCCCTCTAAAGGGTACTGGGTTTAATTCTTCCGTTCGGAACGTCTCCGAAGAGAATTTTCCGCATTCGTATGGAATGTAAAGACGTTCGAATTCCTTATTGTCAGAATGGAACCAATTAGTGACGAATGATAGAATATCTTCCACAGAAAACAGACATTCAAAGAATGTGAATCGAGGAACATCAAACTGCAGAAGGATCTCCAGGGTGACCCAGGCAGCTGTACCATTGAAGAACATCAACTTTCTGCATTTGAAAAGTTTCGGGTCAACATAGAAACCGTTTTCTGTGTTTTTCACCCATAAAACGCATGTGTCAGTCACTTCCAGATTCTCAAGCAACAATTTCAGCTTTTGGTGTTGAGCGTCACTTAGCGGCTGTGAATTGTGATGTTTAATATATAGGTTCCTAGTAGAACGAACACCGATATCTCCAGATTCTGGGAAGTTATCCGCATCAATGTCGACTCTTTCAACTGAACACTTGAACACTTCGTTCAGGAATTCTGTCGCCAATTTTGAAGCGATTGATTCGTTTCCATCAATGTATGACTTGAGAGACCGGCCCGTTTTTCGGAGAAAAGTGTTTTGAATCGAAATTTTCTCATCTCGAAAAGATGATTCCGGCATATTCCCTTTCGAGAAATACCACTCATTAAAAGAACTGTCCAGCTTAATACATATCTGGCCTGACAGGCGTATTTCAATTCTGTTCAAAGGAATCTTCAAACATTTCACGATTCGGCGAGTTTTCTTGGAGTACAAAGCGAAGAATATTCTGGAATTGAAATTTTTTCCGGGGAAATAAAAAAAAAGACTTACAAGTCAAGCAGATCCCAGCTTTTGACAACGACTTTAATGCAGAGAAATGGGAGCTTGAGCAATGGGAATCGAGCAGGACGGGAGAGAGACATTACTGATCAGTATTAGTGAGAAAACAGAAAATGGCAAGAGGTCAGATCGATAGAAGACGTTGTGTGGTATGTGTTTGCAAGAATGAATGAGTGTTTTGGGTAGCCTAGTCAAGACGGGAGGAAAGGATGAATGTTGTGTGTACTTGGGTCCCTTGTACAGAAGACCAGGTGCACCTGTCATCAGAGCGCATTTGATGGATCAACGCTAATAGCTGTTAGATTTTTGTCAGAACTCTCAGAACCTCTTCAAAATGAAATTTTTATGAATCTTTATTATAGAACAATCAAGAAGAAATCACAGACAAAAGACAATTGGAACTGCATGAAATTTAACAAAAATGAGTATTACTAAGAAATCAGATACATAATTTAGCGAAATGAATTGGTCCATGTGGTCCCACTTTTCCTGATTCATTGATTATGCCATATATAAAAAACGAATCTCTCTTCTCCAACATGAATAGTTGCCTGTAAACCGTCATGACGAACGATTTCCAGTCCTTTGGAAAAATCAACTTCTCTACCAAATGATTTTGCTCTGAAAATGGTTCTCAATTAGCTGAGATAAAGAATTAGTTAAACTCACAGTGGAACACGGGTTCTCCCACTAAATGGTACTGGGTTTAATTCTACTGTTTGGAACGTTTCCGATGAGAATTTTTGTCGTTGGCGTAGAATGTAAAGATATTCCAATTTCATATTGTCGGAATGAAACCAATTAGTGACGAACGAAACGATATCTTCCACAGAGCTCGGACATTTAAGGAATGTTAATCGAGGAACATCAAACTGCAGAAGGATCTCCAGGGTAACCCAGGCAGCTGTACCCAAGAACTTCAACTCTTTGCATTTGAATAGTTTCGGGTCACAATAGAAATCCAGTTCTGTGTTGGTCCCAAAAAAGTGCATATGTCAGTCACTTCCAGATTCTTCAACAATGAGCTCATCTTTTGGTTTTGAGCAGAACCTAACGACTGTGTTTTGTGATGAGTAATATACAGGTTCCTAGTAGAACGGACTCCAACATCTCCTGATTCTGGGAAGTTAACCGCATCAATGTTGACTCTTTCAACGGAGCACTTGAACATTTCATTTAGAAATTCCATCGCCAATTTCAAAGCATCTATTGTATTCCCATAGGTGTATGACGTTATATCATCGTTCGTTCTACTAAAAAACATGTTTCGATTTTTCGCGGGTTTTCCAGACTTACCTGATATACAACGGAAGCAGAATGTCTTGGAGCATGAGAGAGGTCTTTCTTGAATTGTGGCCAAACGACGTTTTCAAACTTGGTTTACTAAAATTCCAAGTTTTAGAGAAACCGCACAGCCATATCTTTGTCGTATCTGTTACGGATATTCCTATTCTGTTCAGAGGAATCTTAAAACTTTTCACGATTCGCCGAGTTCTCTTGGAGATGGCAGCGAAGAATAATCTGGAATACAAACTTTTAGTGGAATATTCGGAAAATAAGAAACTTGCATATCAAATATATCCCAGCATTTGACAACGTCTTCAATGCAGAGCCATGGGAGCTTGAGCAATGGAAATCTAGCAGGACGGGAGAGAGGCATTATTCAGAGTTGATGAACAGAAACTGACTGGCAAGAGTACGGATCGATAGAAGATGTTGTGTGGTGGTTGTGTTTGCAAGAATGAATGAGTAGCCTAGTGAGGACGAAGGAATGTTGAATGATGTATGCAGTTGGCCCCTTTTACAATAGGGCAGGTGCGCCTGTCATTAAAGCGTATTTGATGGATCAACCTTAAATTTTGGGCAGAATTCTCAGAGCCTCTTCAAAATGAAATATTTATTGAATCTCTATTAAATTATTATAAAACAATCAAAATGAGGTTTTACAGGCAATAGAAAATTGAAGCTGCATGAAGTTTTGTGAAGAGCGATAAAGACACATGTGTACATTGAAAAGCAGATACAGAATTTAGTGAAATGAATAGGTCCATGTGGTCCCACTTCGCCTGATTCATTGATTATGCCATATGTAAAAAACGAATATCTCTTCTCCAACATGAATAGTTGCTCGTAAGCCGTCATAACGAACGATTTCCAGTCCTTTGGAAAAGTCAACATTTCCACCGAACGATTCTGATCTGAAAATGGTACTAAATTAGCTGAGACAACGCATTAGCTAAACTTACACAGGAACACAATTTCTCTCACTAAATGGTACTGGGCTTAATTCTGCCGTTTGAAAATTCTCCGAAGAGAATTTTTGACGCTGGTATGGAATGTAAAGATATTCCAATTTATTATTTTCAGAATGAAACCAATTAGTGACGAATAATAGAATATCTTCCACAGAAAACAGACAATTAATGAGTGTTAACCGAGGAACTTCAAACTGCAGAAGGATCTCCAGGGTAACCCAGGCAACTGAACTCACGAACTGCAACTCTTTGCATTTGAATAGTTTCGGGTCACAATAGAAATCCAGTTCTGTGTTGGTCGCCCAAAAACTGCATATGTCAGTCACTTCCAGATTCTTCAACAATGAGCTCATCTTTTGGTTTTGAGCAGAACCTAACGACTGTGTTTTGTGATGAGTAATATACAGGTTCCTAGTAGAACGGACTCCAATATCTCCTGATTCTGGAAAGTTATCCGGATCAATGTAGACTCCTTCGACAGAGCACTTGAAGACTTCGTTCAAGAATTCCAGAGCCATTTTTAAAGCATCTATTGTATTCCCATAGGTGAATGACGTGATATCATCGTTCGTTCTACTAAAAAAAACATGTTTCGAACTTTTGCGGGTTTTACAGACTTACCTGATATACAACGGAATCGGATTATTTTGGAGCATAAGAGGGGTTTTCCTTGAATTTTGGTAGGACGACAGTTCCAAATTTGGTTTACTAAAATTCCAAGTTTTAGAGAAACCGCACAGCCATATCTTTGTCGTATCTGTTACGGATATTTCAATTCTGTTCAAAGGAATCTTCAAACGTTTCAAGATTTGGCGTGTTCTCTTGGAAGTCAAAACAAAGAATATTCTGGAATTAGGAGTTTCAGAGGAATATTCGGGAAATAAAAAACTTACATATCAAAGATATCCCAGCTTCTGACCACGCCTTCAATGCAGAGCCATGGAAGCTTTAGTAATGGAAATTTAGCTGGACGGGAGAGAGACATTACTCAGAGTTGATGAACAAAAACTGACTGGCAAGAGTACGGATCGATAGAAGATGTTGTGTGGTATGTGTTTGCAAGAATGAATGAGTAGCCTAGTGAGGACGAAGGAATGTTGAATGATGTATGAAGTTGACCCCCCTTGCACGGCACCCTCAACCTCGAATTTAGCTGGCGCGCACTTACTGTACTCCGCTGTTAGATTTTTATCATAATTCTCAGAGTCTTTTCAAAATGAAATATTTACCGTAAATCCTGTATTCGAAGCACACCTTTATTAAAAGCACACTCTTTAATAGAAGCACATCCTGTTATAGACGCATACTCCGTTTTAAACACACGCCTTTGTGCTTTTATACGTCGTATTACTTGGTCCACGTTTGGAGAGGGGTTTCAGAAAAGGCGGTTTTCTTTAAAGTGAAGTTTTACTATGTTAGTTTGAATTGAAATGAAGAAAATTGATCTTATGACAGGTGCACCTGTACTGTACAACATCCTTATCAGACAAGAGTACAAAACCTGTCAGTTTAGTTTTCTTTTTCATCATTCTCACAAAATTCTCCATTTTATTTCAATGTTAATCAAATCTTCTCAGCAATAGTCATGTTATTTAGTACTTCTTCAGTCGCCAATAATGGCAATTTGCCGAGTAATGGCAATCTCAATAAGACCCGACGATTTGAGGTTCAGCAGAAGAAGGTATTATGCATCTTTATAGTGTGATTCCTGTTATGGGATATACGACTCAGAGTAGGAGAAAAAAAACGAACATGATTCATAGATATGCACTCCAAAAAACAAAAGATGATAGTTTTGATGAAATTTCATTTTTCAAATAAAAAAGGATAGTGAAGTTGTAAAACGATTCTTTACATTGATTTCAAACAATATTAGAAAACAATTCCATATTTAGGGTCGGTTGAATTGATGAAATGTTTTAATGGTTTGAAAACTCATCCGCCGGATTTTGATACTCGTCGATCAGGTTTTGAATTCTCGCTTCTATTTCGACTTTTTCCCTCTCTACTCTTTCTAATTGTCTCTCTAATTCAGACATCTTTTTCGAATATCTAAGAACCTTATATTCTTTCGAAAATGATTCTGGAGTTAGACCGAAATGAGTGTTTATCTCTTCAGGGGAAAACGTGTGAAGTGTGAGTTCACTGTCGAAAAATCTGATGCTTAGCACTGTATGTTCTCTCGAAGTTGGGAGTTTCGCAGCTCTGAGATTAAGACTATGTTAGAGTTAACAATTTCGGTAGCAGTTTTTTTCAATATAAAAATTGATGGTTCACAGACATATCAAATTATAGATCTCGATATGTTATAAACTTCTGATAACTGAGAATCTCCGTCAAACCCGTCTGAACTGCACAGGTCCGCGCCGTGCCAGTAGGACCCAGCTAAACATGTATGCATAAAACACTCACATGAGAAAGTAGGTTTGTTCAAATCGAGAAACCTCAAGAGAAACGATATCTTTTAACACTGTTTCCATATCAAAAAGATCAGAAAATATGTCTAGTTCCAAATTTCGAAACATGTCATAATCACTGTTGATCCAATATTTAACAAAGCAATTTATGTCTTGAGGAGATAAGTTGTGATAGTAAAGTGTCACATCTCGAGAGTTCCTCAGAGAGAAAAGGTGCTCTGTTCGGACCCAACTTGCATCCTCATAAGATATCGAAGAGAACTGGAACGCCTGGAACAATGATCTTGATAGTGTCTAAATCTTTTTCAAAATTACCTTATCGTGATGAAAATTCGATGGGAAATCCATTTCAAAATCACAAGACTCTATGTTCTTATCTGCTGAATCCATTATCATCCTCGATAGTCTCCAATCGGTGAATCTGTGCAGATTAATTGAACTGAAACGTTTCAACTCTGAAGTCAAAGTCAACAGTGTTGTTTCAAAATTTTCTGTCAAATCGCGAATATCCACACTTAGTGACAGGGAGTGGCATGGAATGATTTGGCGAAGTTTATTGAGCACATTGGAACAACTCTTGTCAGAGTCTTTTGGGCCCATCCTGAAGTTTCAGTCGAAAATTCAAGAAAATTAGAACACCAACTCACCATTTCTTCATTTCCCAGAAACAGAAGCAAGTTTTTTCCTCATGCCCAAATAAGCTCTTACGCTCAGAAGAATTCTCACGCTCAAAAAAATATTCCATTGTGTCACAAAATTTGATGGGATGTTCGTTCGCTTTGTATATTGTCAGTACAGAATGCTTATCAGACAAAAGTACATAGCCTGTCAATTTAGGTTTTCCTCTCATCATTTTTACCATGTTTTCCATTTTATTGGAAGTCAATGCTAATCGAATTTTCTCTGTGGTATCCATTGTCTTTAATACTTCTTCAATAGCAAGCAATGGCAGTTTGCCGAGAGGAAATCGGAATTTCGTGCTCTTTTTGATTTTCATCCTGTAGAAATTACGAACCCAATTCATGAAAGAATATTCGATCCATTCAGAATTCCATCCTTCTAATTGGAAAAACCCAAAGTAAATAGTTATGGAAAGCAATATAAGTAAACACAGTAACCCCCATTGTTCCATCATGGAACTGGGGTAGTCCATCGAAATTCTGTGTGAAAATGGTGGTCAAAAGTCGATAAAAGACGAACTGCGGTGTGGATGAGAGAGGTAGGAGAGTGTTTGCAACGTAGGACAAGACGTTATCGTGGTTGGTTCTGAAGAGGGATGTGGGCAATAGTTGACCTTTGTGTCTCCAAACGGACAGCTGGAGGCGATTTCTCACTAAAGACGGCATGATGCACCAACAGATATCGGTAGGATGCGATTGTCAAAATTAAAAATATACTTCGATAACGAATCTATTATTTGATCAGAACGAAACAATCTTTTTGGAAGTAACAAGGTATACTATAAATATACGGACACTCGTTTCGAACGAAATTATGTTAGTTTGAACCACTAGGGCAATAGTAGTTCGCCCTATGAAGGATTTTTTTTGGTGACCCTCCGTGCCTGCAATACTTCAGTACGTCTATCATTCTGAAGGCACATGAGGGTATATCTTTGAAGGGTCATATCTCGGTCAAATTTTACTTTTTTTCGATGAGTAAAAAAATGATTCAGTTTCATTTTTGACATACTTTTTTATGGTTTTAGTCTCAGAGTCTGTAACCGCCAACCAGCAAATGATAGAATCAGTACTAGAAAAAAGTGGAATAAAAACACATGACCCAACCGTACGATTTTCCTAAAAATTTGCTCAGAGAATACCATTAGTATAACTAATTTTTTGAATACTTAACATCTAGAAAATTAATATTTTTGAGAAAATTTTTTTTTCAAATTTTTGTCAAAAAAAATTTTTTTTTTCGGAAAATTTTTTTCCGATATCTGAAAGATTAGTATTACTGAAAATGGTGTAAAACCAGTTTCTAATCAAAAATAAATCGTTTACTCTTGTCGGTTACGTCATTTTGTCATTCGGATTTCTAGTTGTAAACGTTATTCACTCCGTTTGAAGTTATTGGTTCCAGTCGAAGTTATGCGGTATGGAACATCCATAATGAGTGTTATTCAGAACTAGAACCGTTTTTGATACCGTCATCTCTTTTTCGAGAAAAATCAGTTTTTTGAAAAAAGTCGATTTTTGTCAATTTTTCGCTTTAAAAAAATCTAACTAGGTTCAAAATCGTCGAATTATGCTGGTAAAAACATTGAAATGACTTTCGTGTTACGTACTTTATAGTTATGTTATGTATCAGTCTGAAAAATAGAATTTGGAGGTCGAGTAAACCAGTCAAGGCAAAGAGAGGTTTGGAAAAGA